>JAJEKB010021442.1:2608200-2624778 GCA_022393335.1 Macrotrachela quadricornifera | reverse complement strand
ATGTTTTTTTGACCTTTGAACCCATTCTATATGATGTTTTTTTGACCCTGACACAAACCCACAGACAGACAGACAGACAGACAGACAAACTATTTTTTTTCATATGACCCTCCCTACAGTCGAGGGAATATTATTTTCTGTACTTTATTACTTTCAGCCAGATAAAGTTAAAAATATAAATGAATAACGCATTGCTATATATAATAACGGATAATTTCACTATTCAATACGATTAAACTTTAGAATAAGTTCAATCTAGATGTGCCTTAGTATTGATAAAAAATGTCAACAGGCTTTTGTAAACCCGTTTCCTGGACAGATCTAATGAGTATATTAAGAGTTGTTATGATTAGTTAATATATTATCCTGTTTCGATAACCAAATACTTTATAACTTCAAAATTGAATTGTTCGATCCAGACATGCAATGTGCAGCTAATATTCTAAAATCGTTAGTTTTCCAGTACCGGATCATCCAATTCGCTTATCAAAATAAACTTTTCCATTGTTAGTTAAATACGAATATTTTACATTACTACTGCGTTGGAATATGTTGATGTTCAAGCAGATGTTCGAATATGTAGTGATTAATTCACTGAAGAGAAAATCGGATAGTTCAACGGTAGAATAACCGATCGGTTATCGGGAGATGTAGGTTCAATTTTTGCTCTGATTTTATGATCTTCCTTAGTAAGGTTTTCGTACTTACTGAGGCGTATTCATGTAGATACATTTGTTTAAACTAGTGATATATTTCCGTGGACAAGTGCCATATTATCGTATTCCTACACTCTTCAAATTAACTAATTATACTCACACCCTCACCCTCACCCCCTTCGACTAATCTTTCTATATTCGAATTGTCTTTATGTTTCCCTTCCCCAAAATCAATTATAGAATTTGATTTTTTTGAAGTCGCATACATAGGGTGGAAAACTTCAAAACCGTTTTCTAGTATTCACTCCCTTAATGCAGTTTGATACGATATAGACAATTGTTGAAAAAACGAAAAAGAAGAGAGAATAGATGGCATTTGAATAGAAACGTGTACAGATTTTTCTTATGATGACACAGACAATAAGAGTCACTGCGATGTTTGAGTAGGAAGAAAAGAAACGAAATCAAAGGCAATATAAAAACAAGCAACTGACTTGGAAAGAAGAAAAATTCAACGTACGACTATATATATCCAAGCGTTCTTTTTTTTTCATTTTTCAAACATTAAAAACAATATGGATAAAGAAAGGAAATCATTTTTTAATCATCGCATCCAAAACTTCTTCTTTATATGTTACAACGATACAATTATGAACCTTCGGCAGGTAGTCAATGTATTCACAAATGCCGATGAAGGTATTATTGAAGACGAAAAAAATTTTCCTCATACTCTCCCGAACATTCAATTAAATGATTATTTCTATTGTTGAAAACATACATCACGTAAACTATGTTTACATTGTTGGTGAAAATAAAATTGAAAAGTGTCTTCACTAATATCACACCAATTTGTGAAGCATTGAAAAAACTGTTCAAAATTAAGATCATAATATGATCTTGATGAACTCGACCAATCCTTTATGTATACACGAATACTGAAGGAAATTCTACTTACTATTGACTTTCAAGATATTCATATTGATGAATTTCGCAATTACTGTCCTGACCAATTTGTCAGCAATACTATTATATTAAACGATGTTGAAAAATTCTGCAACGAATATCGTCATCAATCGCCTAATTGGTGGTATACTGGTTGGTGCTTTCTTTATCCCATGCTGAATAGAGCATTACGAATGAGATTCTTTATTCGAGATCTTCATCAACATCTAATTAGTTCGCCTATATTCTGAACAATATGATGGACAGAATCATTCGAATTATTTTATTGTATTTCGTCGTCAAGGTTTGTTCAAGATAGATTTCGATCAACCAATGAAGTTAAAAGGTGGTTTAGTATCGTTCAGTAATTTCTTATCTACGTTTCGAAATTCATTATTTTTCACCAGGAGTGTGAAGTTATTGTTATTTTTGAAATAACACTGGCTAGATTTCCCACAATATCCTGATGTAATAGTACGTACCCTAGTGAAACATCTTGTAAGCAAGATCTTGGTCAAGACCTTGGGTACAGATAAGTTAACAGATCTTGAAAATTTAGGTACAAGATAATACGATTATCTTGTAGTAAGATCTGATTTACACATCTTGGGTACAGATTTGTAAGATCTTTAATGCAGATCTATAAGATCTTAGATACATTCTATGATAAAGCGTGCTACACCAGTCATGATTTGCGATCCAATATCTGCCGCATTCTGAAAGTATGGCTCAAATCTATCATACAGCGCATTTTAATTTTGTTCTATAACAGCATGCTTGCATATTACGTTCAATTTTTTTTTCATTTTAATTATTTCTGTCCCGAATAACTCAAGCAAGTCAGAGGTTCGGATCTGACTGACTTTGAGTTGGTCAGATCTCTGTCAGACCACTTCAAGGTAGTCCTCTCTCGATCTTCAATCGAGATCAGCATTTTCTCGGACAATCAAAAGTCGAGAAGGATTCTAGAAAAAAAATTTATTTTGAAAATTTATTTTTTGTATGTCCAAAAATGTTGTTTATATATAGCTGTACACACGTAAAAAAACGGTGAATGACTAGACAGCATACTGATGATGTCGCTTTTTTATTTTACTCAAGATCTTGCGACAAGATAATAATAAACGTTTCCTTTTTCATGATCTTAACAAGATCTTAAGTACAACTTTACCTGATACAACCAAGATATGTACATGCACATTATCTTTTCAAGATCTTGACAAGATCTTTCTTATCGATCACAAGATTTCAAGATCTTGCTTACAAGATGTTTCACTAGGGTATATTATACGGTTAGATACACGTTGAAATTCTGACCAAAACTTGGCGATCATTGATTGAAATATAGGTACACACTCTCAAGTTCCAGAGATTGTTATTTTGAAAATAACAGTAACTTCACACCCCTATTTTTCACTCTGAAATCTATTCCCGCATCTATCGCTGTGATTGAAACTGTTGAATTCTTAACTCAAATGTCGATTGCGCAGATTTAGGATTAGGAAATGAGACTATTGGTCAGTGCACCCTATATTCAGTTCCTCTTGCCATCAGTAATATATTTCTTAGTCCAATTAGACTAATAGCTAAAAAACTTTCTTATCGCTATTATTGGGATTTTAAAGCAAAAATGTAATTGGTACATCTAGTCACCATGATTTAGTTATCAGTGTTGTTCAAATTCGATGGGGGATTTTCTTCGTCCGTCACAACTGTGGACATAAATATATGTGATTGACTAATATTACTGGAACACTCTTCGCATTCAGATTGATGATGATTCGGTAGATTATTCATCGTACAATAAGTTGAAATTCAAAAGCTTTGAATGGATCGGTGATTTATCAACACACTCGAGAACGATTATCGTTCACGCGCTCTTTCGAAATATGCCTTATCTCTCAAAATAAGAGATTTCTGATCAAGAAGAGATACCATTTGATGTTGTCAAATATATAAGCTGTCTTCACGAAAGCTTTGAACATGAACATGATTTCTTCAGATAAGATGATCACATTTTTTACCAATAGAACCATCATTAGTTCTCGCTATCTACACTCATCCACATGAAAATCACACTTGCGATTAGATTTTACTCCCATCTAGTTACAATATCATTTTGTGAGCTTTTGCTTCACCACAAAAGAACTGGCTCTCCAATATCCTAATCATTTGTGTTTTGTTTATTTTCTAATTCACGTCTGTAGCAGTGCCTTCTTACTGGTACCTTGAAAATACACAGCACAATGCGAAAAAGATGTTATAGAATTTCGAATTTGTCTAACTTTTTCCTGTAATTAAGGCATGTTTTTTTTTCTATTGACGAAGTCACTTCTGTTTCTTCTGAATGTACTTTCGATCCGAATTTATAAGCTGCTTGATGATTATTGGTGGGATTTCACGATATCTGCGAGTTCCGTTCTTACCGTAATAGCAAACGAGGATTTTAGAAATGCCCGTCGGCTGACTTGATTATCATACTGTGCTGTTCATATCGCCTTATGTGCCAGCTTTTCGATGGCACAGAAAGTGCTAATAAACATTAACTCTAAAACTTGAAGTGTGGCCAAAGGCACTCGTGAAGTTATCAACTGAAAGACCGCTGATGAAGAAAAGAATAACTGACCCAGATCTAGATGTGTGTTGTTAAATACATCGTTACATTTTGCTAAAAAAAGCTCTGTGTTTACGATTCTTGCGATTCTCAAAATGCTTTTTGTGTCTGACTACATAAGGTTTCCACTAATACTCCTTGCATGAGGATAACAGAACTAAAAACTTGTCATGAATCTGCATTGATAGTTTCAAATGCAGAAGAAAATCGAGTGTTTTTTGAAAGATTTATTCATAGTGTGAACTTAAGATTACCTATGGAGAATAAATGATTTATCATTGCTTTTTGGATGACAAAAATGTCCTAGTTCATGACTTTTGTTCACACAACTGATGAAATACGGACAGAACTGTGATGGTTCACAAGCCAATCGTTCAGATAATAAGAAAGAATCACATTCAATCACTCCACACGACGGTAAAAAAATCTGATTAGTAAAGGATGTCAAAATGATCACCGAAAAGATTAAATCAATAGGAAGATAGATTAGGACAAATTTTATCCATCGGATGGTGAATAAGACATTGACCAGGCTCGAAAAATCGACTTAACCAATGATAGTCTTTATAGCATGTTGCAGACAGACAGGCAAACAGCAAAATGTTTTCTTTACTGTCGTACAGACCCTAAACTATAGTCTAGGGAAAATTATCATTTTAAAGAGCATTTGAAACTGTACTTATGATGTAAAAATAAAGATGATAGCTCAAGAAACACGAGAGATATGCATGTGAGAATGTTATGCACCTTTTTTAGGAAAACTTTTTACATTTCTTGTAAAAATCTTTGCAGTACGTTTTTCGTCAATTTTCGATCATATATTATTCGTTGGAGAGAATCAAAAGTACCTCACTACAATCAGAATTTCACGCTCTTTTTTTTCTGACTACTGGTTAGATGTTTTAACAACAAATTCTTCAAGGAACTAAACGCGATTTTTCTACAAAATGCTCTGTTTACTGATCTTACAGGAGAAGAAATGGCATTATTCCAACTTATATTTCAAGATATATCAAATGAATTTTATACCAAAAGAAAGACCGTTGAAAACGGAATTTGAAAGTATGATTGGTCATTCAAATGACAAGAATAGTCTAAAGAACTACAGCAAGTTTCTAGCTCTAGTCATATAATCGGACCTCTCGCTGGTATTTAGCGAAACAATAGAAGTTCTCGAAAAATGTTTTCGTATATTGAACTTTGTAGAGTTTTCGTTTAGTTCCTTGAAGAATTTATTGTTAAAACATCTAACCAGTAGTCAGAAAAAAAAGAGCGTGAAATTCTGATTGTAGTGAGATACTTTTGATTCTCTTCAACGAATAATATATGATCGAAAATTGACGAAAAACGTACTGCAAAGATTTTTACAAGAAATGTAAAAAGTTTTCCTAAAAAAAGGTGCATAACATTCTCACATGCATAGCTCTCGTATTTCTTGAGCTATCATCTTCATTTTTACATCATAAGTACAGTTTCAAATGCTCTTTAAAATGACAATTTACTTATTGAATTTACTCAAATGATTGCAGAGAAATATCGATTGCAAAAGTTCTGCGAACTTTTTGTCCATACTTTATGCTTTTGAAAAAATAAAATAAATATTTTCGAACAAAACAACTTAACACACGTAACTTCATGTGACACAGAAAACAATCACACTGATAGGATTATTGAGAAATCTTGACCAAATAGTAAAATTTAAAAATAATTTCGAACTGACCTGATGATGAATGAATTTAGCTCCATTCGAAACGATTGTCGTAAGAAGCGTAGAATATTCTTGTAAACTCACCCTCACTCAAGAATGAAATATACGATAACTATTGATTTGATTTAGTTGCTCTTCCTTTTTTAAAGATTAATTTATTTTTCTGGTGACGTTTCGGTAGATTAATGTCTCGTTTGTCAGACATTTTTATTTTAAAAACGGCACAAAAAAAATAAATTTAATCTTTAAAAAAAGGAAGAGTAACTAAATTAAATCCGTATTATGTCCTTCCTCAATGAATCATAATATAGGATGACTAGTACATTAGTGATGATTAGTCGTAAACAAAAACCTGATTTTATTGTCACACATTGACGATATCGGTTACACTTAAGTCGAAATTAATAAGAGATTAGTGTATTACATCAGGAACTAGAAGAAAAGCTATATAACTAGACGGATCCCATTTTTTCACATTGTGAATTCATATTTGTTTGAAAAAAAATTGTTAGGAAGCATTCATGACACTTATTCATTGCCTCTTCTTTACATTCATCTTCTATCTGTACGTGCACACATGTTCGCATAGCCTCCTCCATTATCCCATTGTTTCGTTATCTCTCTTCTTACATTCTCTTCGTTGTTCTCTTATACATGATTCAGTTGTGATTCTTTTCATCTAGAATAAACAAGTTCCGTAGTCTGATATACCACTACGTAACGAAATATTCCATATGAAAAACAAACTAGTGTTTCAAGTCGGCCTCATCCTAGCGGTGATCATTTGTGTTTGTACGTATTAAAAAGTTTTCATTTAGACTGTGTTTTTAAGATTCCAATTAAGCTCCTAGTTCTACTCTTTTTGACTTTCGTAACCGGAGTGTCCATTTATATTCTCTTTACTTTGTTTTACTTTATTCTATTGTGATGGTTTCTGTATGCAATGGAAGAATGAATATAAGTCTATACTTTTATTCAAATACGAGAAGCCGTGCTTCATATGCATCTCCCTCGTCTTTTTTATAGGACTAGAAAAAAATGCTCTATCACACATAGAAAGAATGGGATGAAATATGAGTGCGCATATAGGTGTTAATGTTCTTTCTAAAGAAGAAGCACCACGAGAAGCCAAACGTCAAAGCAAGGACAAAATCGAAAGAATGCCAAAGCATGTGGAGGCGAGATATGCACGGAAAAGATTAGTATAGTCGTATGAAGGGGGTGTATAGCTGGTGATATCGTTGCACTACTGTCTGGATACCTTTGCAACAAATGTATTAATTTACGTTGAGAAACGGAAAAGTAAAACTGACTTGCGAAAAATGATCAAATTCATGGAAAAATAGCCGAGAATTGAAAAAAAAAACATTTAATGAGTTCTGATCGTTTTTATTTCTATGTACCTACTTAATCAGATAGTAATATTATAGTCAGATGCGATCCAAATAGGATAGACCATTTTTCTAATGGTTTCTCATTTTCTAATACTTACATAAGCAGTTGCACAAAAATCTCTGTGAACAATTTGGAGGTTTCGTTTCTCTTTTTCTCTTCCAAGTCATATTCAACCTATATTGATAATATACGAGTTTTGTCGGATCTATAGTACTATTGTGCCGGTGGTTTTTAGTTTTCTTGGGACCAAAACTGTAAGGCTCTTTTTTTTTTACAAAGTGTCGGTGGTCGTCCGCGATTACGGGGAAAAAGCAATGAACAAAAAAACGGGTGAAGTCGTGGATCCTTATGTCTATGTTCTCGATCCACAAATTGTTATCCAGCAGAACGTGAATCAGAAAGGATTGGTTGTGATGGAAGGAAAACTCACAAAACCATTCACGAATGAGCATGTAAAGCTCTCAGTCAAGTATCAAGATGACCAAGGAAATTGGATAACAGGCTGGTGTAAGACACTCTATTCTTACAATCAATACAATGAAAATATAAGAGCTGTATTTGAACTACCCGCATCTGCCTCAAGTTCTTACAATGTAAAGATCGAACTAAGCTCTGATAATGACCTTACAAACTTCAACAGTGTTGTTTGGGACAAAACGATCAATCATTACAAGCTCGGTGATTATACAGCAGCTAATTGTGATCTGGACGAAAATGAGTATACCATCCTTTTAACACCGAAAAAAGATGGCACTTTGATCATAGACGCTAATGAAAAAGTCACAGGAGTAAAAGACAGGGTGACAACCGCCCATTCCTGGAACAGACTAAACATTGGATATTCATTGGATAATAAAAAGAATGATGTAGTCTTCTTACCTAAAACTCCGGCGACATTGTTTACCGATGCCAACGGTGCAAAATCCATAAAAATGGTA
Source organism: Macrotrachela quadricornifera (assembly GCA_022393335.1). Taxonomy (NCBI): domain Eukaryota; kingdom Metazoa; phylum Rotifera; class Eurotatoria; order Philodinida; family Philodinidae; genus Macrotrachela; species Macrotrachela quadricornifera. The sequence goes on along the minus strand of JAJEKB010021442.1, from coordinate 2,616,525 downwards.
AATCAGGGAGCAATAAGTGATACATTAGGCTCTACTCCTGAATTTATATACAATGTCGGCCCAGCACATCCGATTCCGTATTTATATAGCTATGAAGACCCTGTATATATGTTTGCAGGAAAGTTTTCAATAAATGGATTTTTTATCAAATTCAGCCAGTGGCCTGGTGACTCAAATGGTCCCGGATATCATAACTTTAAAAATCCTAATAGACTCCAGAGCAGATATTTCAATTTATATAACAATATAAATGAAAAATTATCAGACTTTATCAGTGATCAGGAAGCTGTAGTATTTGTATCAAGTATTACTACAGGTTTCCGAGTTTATAAAAGTAATGGAACTTATATAAACCTTACAGGTTATAGCAACTACGGTGCGTTATATTTTGGATATACTAATGATCATGGTGGTGGCCGAAGAGGACCGGAATCAGAAAATCTTATCATTTCAGATACTTCTGAAATGACATTATACGGTATGGGCGCATTGCGAAACGACTTCGTAAATTTTACTCCTGGCTATCCATCTATTCGGTCAATGAAAGATATTGAAAAAGAAATTTTTAAGTTCATAAAATATACCGGTATTTTTGGAAACTCTGCAGCGTATGATGATACTTCGGAATGTGCTTTTGGATGTTTTGCAACAAATACTGGAGCTGTTTCAGATTATGTTGTAGTAGATTGGACAAAAGCACCGAACAGCTATATTTTCACAGGGAAAGATAAAAACGGCAGCGAAGTTGACGGTCTTTACATTCCTGTAAAAAAAGCCTATGAAATGTGGTCTAAAGGTGGTGAGTTCATGAAAGATGATAATGGAAATTACACTCCTATTCCATCAGGAACAGCTAAAGCAGGATTATATTGGGAAGACGAACCAGGACTAATTAAATCTGTAGCTTTAGAAGGAACAGGTGAAAATGCTAAAATTAAAGTTTTAGTTAATAAAATTAAAGAAGGAAATGCAGTAGTTTCATATAGAGTAAACGATAAAATTTATTGGACATGGCACGTTTGGATAACAGATGACCCAACTATAAACGGAAGCACCTATCATCTTGGTTTCGAAAAAGATAAGAATGGTCTCCCTGTGACAGATTGGAAATGGATGGACAGAAACCTTGGGGCAACAAACGCGAACTTCTTGGGTAACGATTGGCATAAATCCCAGGGATTACAATATCAATGGGGAAGAAAAGACCCATTTCCTGCTCTTATGCACAAAGATGGCACAATGTATGAGATTTCAGGAGAAGTTGGAAACATACGATATGCAGGAGCCGCTTAAACCATAGGATCTACTTCTGCATTGCCTGTAAAATATAGAGGAAACTTATATCCGCAAGACAATACAGGATTTGATACGCCAAATGGAAATATTCGTTATTCTGTTCAAAATCCAATTCACATGATCATTCCGCCGCTTTATGTTAAAAAATATAATGAGACGGTGAATAATAATGGCGAAGATATGTTTGTTCAAAACAGTGCCAATACATGGTATCACCAAAGACGTACAACATGGTTCTCTAAGCAGAAATATAGAAACGAATTCAGCACAGATGCTTCAAAAAATGTTGCCTGGGATCTTTGGGGAGATACACGGGGAGGTAAAATAAGTGACTTAAACAATCCTGCACTAGCAGAAGAAAGTAAGCGTTACGCTATGAAATCATCTTTTGATCCTTGTCCGTGCAACTGGAGAACTCCATCATATTATGACAATATCGGCAGCCCTGATAATGACAATAATGCTTCACCGTGGGGAAGAATCGGTGGGGTGAATGATGTAGATAGTTTCACATCTGATCCAGCAACTTCAAGTACTAGATTTTCAGGAATAAAGATATATCCTGGATTGGGTTACGATTTCACAGGAGTTTCTAGCCGTAACTTAGGGCTGATTCCTATCAATGGAAACTATGAATATTATCCTAATTATGTAACTATTAATCACGTAACATCATCCGGATTAGTTACACCTAAAATCGTATATCAGGACGGTTCGTCAGACGGCGGATTGGGCTCATCTACATTCTCAGTGGGAGCATCCGGAGGTGGGCCTTGGTATGGACCAAGAGGTTTAGGATATATTTCGGATCCTGGGAACGTAAAAGAAACAGCAAATAATTTCGGATGGTACACAATGAATTCCCTTTCTCATGATGGCAATACTCATGAAACAGCTGGGATAAGATGTATTAAGGATCCTAATAACGCTTATATGCCTGCTGTTTTTGAAACGGAATTCATCAACACATCAAATGAAGAATATCCATTAGCAACTTTGAAAAACTGGACAAAAGATCCGAACAGCTATGTAGAATATACTAACAGCTTAGTGACAACAGCAAATTCGGCAGATAAAGACCGCGTTATTGATATCCCTTTACGTAAGGCGTATGCAATGTATAAATTACATCTAAGTACAGCAGAGGAATATCCTCAAGGAAATATTAAATCAAGTTCTGTAGTATGGACTACCAATACTGATCTGATACAAAATATGGAGATCATAGATGGAACTAAAGAAACAGTTAAACTTAGAATAACTTTAAATGAAAATCAATTTGGTAATGCTGTTGTCGGTTTCCATTTAGGAAACTCTGGTCAGTGGTCAAACGGCAAAATGCAAGATCCTATTATTTGGAGCTGGCATATATGGGCTCCTGAAACAGTTGTAGGATCACTAGATTATGAAACTGAAACCTCAGCAAACGGAGGCATTGTAAATGTTGCCAATTCAGCATTTGTAAATCCTGTGAAAAGTATTGGAGTTCCGTTGAAAACCACCTTTATGGACAGAGATCTGGGAGCTTTAATGATATTTCCAGAAGGGGCTGCAGGCGGCAGTGCATCATCAATATATAGCTATGTTCCTCAGATCAGTAAAAGTGGAGGCCTGCATTTCCAATGGGGAAGAAAAGATCCTCTACCTGTTTTCTTCAATGCTGGAGGCCATTATGATTTCGGAACAGCAGTAGGCAGCCAAGGAAGCATTTATAAAAACTTGAACAGATATACAATCCGTATGCAAAGCGGGCCGATCAGTAATGGAATAATTCCTTAATCAGGAGCTATTGACAACACTAATTATATGGCCAATTACTCTAAAGAATTTTCAACAGATTATTCTTCAGTGTTTTCGTCTACAGATCTTAAGAAGGATAAAATTAAGAAAGTAGTAAGGTATTCTGTAAACAATCCGCTATACTTCTTATACCAAAATCCTTCTACGGAAACAAACCAGTTTAAAAAAGTACGCGATTGGGTATCTGATGAAAATGGCCAATTTACAGATAGATGGGGACACGGTACAGAAAAATCATCTTTTGACCCATGTCCTGAAGGATGGAGAATACCTGATGCTTTCTATGCAGACACGCACGCTACACTGCCTCAGTTAGGTAATTTCTATTCTTATTGGCCATTATCTCACGGTAAAAATCCTTGGTATTATAATGGTTATCAAGCTTCTGGTACAGGACAATACGGATTAGCACCTTCAAGTGTGTATCACGCTAAAAGAGATGCTTATGCACCTGCAAATAAATTCTATCCGGGAAGCAAATCTTCAATTTCAAACTATCCTGCCACCAGATTTGGGTTTGTTTTCAACAATAACAGATATAAAATTGGCAGTTATCCAAATAACGGGATTCGAGGCTTTGAAGGAGGAAAAGATCTAACCATGGTTACAGGTGACGGACCTTTTAGATTAAGATTTTATATGTCTGGAGTTTGGACAGCTTCACCTACTGACGTTTATTCAGGGACAGCTATTGGACTACATTTCAATATAGAATCTTCAGCCGAGTTCAATATGCAGACAGGATATCCTTATTATCCACAAGTAGCAATGTCTTGCCGTTGTGCAAAAATCAAGTATGATGGAAATGGAAATGAAATAGGAAGATACGAACCTACAGCTATCGAATTTCCAAAAAATGCAACTACAAAAGCATCAAATGTTCTTATCAGCTAGAAACAAAAATGGTCTAAGATGCAACAATTAAAATGATGAAAAACTGTCACAAAAAACTCTAAATAATGCATTTTCATTTTCTATTTTAATTTTTATCTTTAGAAAAGTGAAAATGATCAGAGAAGTGACAAAATAAAATTTATAATGCGAATTATTCCTTATTATTATTTAAGGCTTTTTTCAATACCAGATTATTTGTAATTTCCAGATCTCGAAAGAGCTCATCTTGAGAGTGTGGGTGCGCTTAGGGTAGAAATAGTAGAGTTCTCTTTCTCGTAGAGAAGAGTCTAGTAAACATAAATTGTCTGATTGATTGATTGATTGATTGATTGATTGATTGTATGTCCACACTTCAATGATTAGTCGAAGAATAAGGTAAAAATAAAGGGAAACATTTTCCATAAATCTTGACCAAACGGTAATCGAAGTTGGAGAGTTTGAATCTTGTGAGACTCTCGTTTTAAGAATGTAGCTAGTGACTTCTACCACCGTAATCTATGAAGGCAGAAATACTAAATAGAGGATCTTAACCTGCTAGTATTCGAGAAACTCACAATAAAAAAGCCTACCGTATCTCGAGAATATAGCATTTAAATGCGTTTTTTAGTCTTTTGCGTTTGACTGGAAAGAATCGACGAGTGGAACTTTGATTGGTGCTGTAAGAGTGTCATCATGAGAATTCAATAAGAGATACATACTGGATCTACAATTACTATTGATAATAATATCACCAATAACCATCGATTCAGGATAGCTATAAGGCTCACTTAGAAATATTCATCGTTCTTGAAAAGTTCCACTGCCGAACCGAATCTTCACATTAAATATATTTCGATTAAGAATAATAAAATCCAATAAATCGTCTTGTACGTTGAATAAAAATAATAGCAAGCCAATCATCTTTGTTTCAATCAGCGACAATTGTCACTATTGCAAAAGCAAAAGGTACATTTGAAATTAGAGTGATTTGCCGAAAAGTTACATTATCATCACTGATTAATAGAATTAATAATTTTGTCACCGAGTTCTAACCAAGTAAATTTAATCGACCGTAATTATTAATATCATTCATTAAGATCCGTTCTATCAATATTCCGAAGGGAAGCTGTAGTATTCTTTCGACATGAAAAATTCCATTACCATCTCCAAAACATATATCAGCATAATCATTTATCGCAATTATATCCATTTTCATATCATTATTGACATCATCAGCATGGAACAAAAATGGATGACTAAACAAAATAAACTTTAGTTATTTAAAAAAAATCTTCTCTCGCATTTCTTGAAAGAACTATTCAGTACGTAATTGAATGATGTTCGTTTTAAATTATACTTATTTGTGAAGGAGAATTCTTCTTTTTTTCTATAATATAAATTGATGGAACTAGTATAAGTGTGACAACAATGATTAATACTAATAAACCAAAGAGAAGATAAATAAACGATGGTTGTGTTGAAATTCTTGATGTTGAGTGTAACTGATCTGTTGTGATAGTGAATAATGGTTGCACTTTAGTTGCTTGTCTTTTTCGACGTTGATATACAGGGTGTAACATAACCTTTATGTTCCCTCTACAATTTAAATTATCAATGATGTCACAAATGTATCTTATACCAAATTAAAGCGCGTCAAAAACTGGATTTATTGATACTAATGTCACACTTAAGGCATTTTTAGATATTTTATACATTTTTTGGCGTAGAAATTTAAGGTGTCATTAATTCAAAAATGGATTAAAACATTTACATATTTCAAAAAACCGCTTGCAAAATCTCAAAAAATGTCAAAAATTACATTTTTTTATTTCATAGAAAAAAAACTTTCGGTTTTTCAATAACATTAGGTTTTTTCATCAGCTATGCCACCTCAGTCATTTCGATATGTATTCGTTGGATGCAGTTTTTCACGCAGAATTGAATGAACAAATTTCATAATGTCTGAGGTAGCAAAGGTGGTGAAAAAAGCTAATGTTATTGGCAAACCGAGTGTTTTTTTTCTTCCAAAATCTGTTAAAATTTGGGTTTCATGCTCCTACTGTTATTTCAAAAGCAAAGTTTTCATTGGCAATGTCACTCAAATGTCGATATATTCGTTCGAATGAAAAACATCGATAAAATATTTTAACAGTATCAAACGATAAAGGAAAATAACAGAAAAACTAACAACATGATAAGAGTAATCATCAAAGTTGAAATCAACAAGGTTCTGAAGCATCAAACAAAATATTAATTAAAAGTATAATGATGATAAAGAAAATCTCGATGATACTATCTAATAAAAACATCAGAATATATATCAGTATCACTAATTCTTTCTAGCTCCATCGAGAGATACATAATTCATTTCGTCTCTAAAAATCTCCATATCCATCCAACAAAAATCATTCTTTGATGAAATGAAATGGATTTGAAATTGTTTTAGTTTCAATTGATTTTCTAGTACGCGATCAATAAATTGGCATAAATCACGATAACTACACCAATTTGCTTTAATCAAACAATTGGACAAGTTAGATTTTACATCATTAGTCGCATTTATCCAACAAAATCTGGCACACATTAATTTCACTTTATTTCCTTCAGTTAATGAATATTGCCTCGGTAATTCTTCGTCATAGATTTTACTTTTACAATATGCTTCGAACGATGAATTAAAATGCAATGGTATAGGTGGATCAGTGATTTTTATCTTTGTTAAATCTTGTTGTGTTGATATATTAAATGTAATTTTTGTGCTATTATAATTAATACGATCAATTTGTTCAACTGTTTTCGTTTCTAAAGCCACTACTAAATGAATTATAACCTGAATTTTATTATATTTTTTAGAATATTTAAATTTAGTTAAAAATTCTTATTGATAAATATTCGCTCACAATGATTAACAAGACAGTAAAAAAGATACTTTATTCAGACAGGAATTTTAAAAAACTGTTTAATTACTCCTAAATTAAGGATCGAAAGCATATGGATATTTGTAAAATACGATCTGACCCACTCTCAACATCATTTCTTTCGAAACTTATACTAGTTGATAAAGCTTGAAAATCTCCATCTAGTGCATTCCACTCTGAGCCATTTTCCAAGAAATATTTGCATATTAGAATGCAAAAACATTGAAAAGCAACCTACTCTCAACCAACAGCTTAACAAAAAACTAAAACTTCGATAAAACGAAGGCTGTCTTGATTATAGTAAAGAAAGTCCTTATTCAGATCTATTTGGCTACGAAAATACTATGGGAACACTGCTTCTTCTATGTAAGCTCACGAAAAGTTATCGTGATCACACTTAGATAGGTTTCAAAAAATTTTAGAGAACATATGCCTTCGTTTTATCGGTTTTATCTTTTTTTAAACTAATGGTTGACAGTGGATTGCTCTTCAGCGTTTCTGCAGTCTAATGTGTAAATATTTCTTCGAGAATGGATGAGAATGAGATGCAATAAATGAAGAATTTCAAGGTCTATCAACTGGCATAAGTTTCGAAAGACACGGCGCTCAGAATAGGTGAGAGCACATTTTGCAAATACCCAACGCGTACCTATACAAGCAAGAACAATTTCAACAACAACTACTATTATTAATAGTTGTTATTAAAAACAAATACAAGCGACAATATACTTTTAAAAATGATGAAAAATTAATGAAGAATTTTTTTTCGAAATATTTAAAAAAGAATATTATCAATTCAAGGACAAAATTAATTACACATGAAAAACAATTATGAATATGTTTTATTAATATTCAATTTCATCAATACGAGATAATGATATTATTTCATTGAGATTACAAACTTTGAAAAGCATATTGTCTTATTCAATCAATATATTTTCTTAGATAAAAATATTGCTTTTCGACATAAATGAAAGTTTTAATTAAAAACAAAATATTTCATATAATATAACATGATTGAACCCAATGATCAAAACAATACAAATGTGACCTTTCTATTGCTTATGGATTTATATAGTAAGGTTATTATAAATGTATGCTGAAACTTTATAAAAAATTCTTTGAAAGAATTCAAAAATTAATGATACCATCATATTTCCTTACCCTGAAAACCTTCGGTTAAACATCAAGCGACGAGTTGGCTTAAAGTTGTGAATGTTCGATTAGTTTTCCTAAGAACATGTTTTTTTGACCTTTGACCCTAACACAAACTATTTTCTTTTGTATGACCCTCCTTTCAGTTGAGGGAACAACTTTAAGTCAATATCGTCTCTGTACATAATTACCCTAGTGAAACATCTTGTAAGCAAGATCTTGGTCAAGACCTTGGGTACAGATAAGTTAACAGATCTTGAAAATTTAGGTACAAGATAATACG
>JAJEKB010021442.1:2509982-2563200 GCA_022393335.1 Macrotrachela quadricornifera | reverse complement strand
TTTTTCATGTTTATGTTGTCTAGTTTATTTTATTTCATTTTGATTAAAGTCTTGTAACATCTAGTTTAAAACGTTGTGGTATGTTGAAAATGATCGTATAAAGATCGAAAATTCCGATTATAATAAAAAAGAATAGAAAATTCAATTCATACATTACAATTACAAGTGCCTACTATTTTCTTTACAATTTATTATAAAATCTCAAGAATCTCTAATTTTCATATGTTTGAAGATGATGAGAAATTCAAACTTTGATAGAAGCTAGGAAAGGAACTTTAAAGGTGCTTGCAATTTTTAATTAGGATATTCTATGGAGAGTTTTTTGTTCATTGAGCTAGTAGGCGATATACTAAACCACAGCACAGCGATGTTGTCTGTTCTTCGTGATTGATTTGATTAAACTATCTTTATACTTTGTATCGAGAATCAAATGTTTTCGGTATAAATTAAAAGTGAAAGAATATGATTTCTGATAGGTTTCGTATGATTCTAGATCTTCTTCACTTTTCATTTTTCGCATTTATTTGCTTACGATCTGTTTACAATGAATTCAAGAAACAAAATACTGAAGGTAACTATTCATACTAAGAACAATTTTATCACTATTCTTAGTCTCTGTTGTTTCAGGAGAGATGATGAACAATAGTTGTTCATCTGTTCCTTCAATTACGGGACGCATGGTAACTTATATTACCAAGGATGGAAAGAGTATTTACTCAATTTCAAGGTGATAAATGGACTCATCCATACCCACCCATCAATCAATCGGATGTTGTATCCGATCATGACCTACCTTATTGGGAGCATGGATATAAAGGTCAGCTTTCTCACGTAAGATTTCTTTATGTGTATTGCATTGTTTCTATCTTGCATTTTAATCTCTCTATTTTTATGTATACAATAGCAGATCATCAAACGATCCTTATGGAGAAAAACATCTGTTTACCTACATTGGAAATTCAAGCAGAATTAAATAGAAGTTTTCCATCTTCAAAACGGATAAATGCAACATACATATCGGGTTCTTGTTGGACGGACATTTCTAGTATGTTTTTGTTTCGGATATATACTCGTGTTCGCATTTACTCATACTTATGAATCAAGCCTGTAACAAAGTCTGACTGAACTAAAAAGAAAAACAATCAAACTGTCAAATATTTGATTTTTTCATCGAGTTACCTATAAAGCACAATACTGACATTCGATAGCTCAGTTTGAAACGCATCATTTTCTTCGTTCCTGTAAACTAGTTTCTCCAATTCAAGATATATCTCTTTAATATTGACATGCCAAATTTCTAAAAGCTCGTCGTATATAATATAACCACTAAATAGGCCATTCAGTCTTTTGTGTGTCCAGAGTTCTGACATCCATTTCTCATGTATTATATCTATGATTTTTCTGTAGAGGAAACAATACTCGATGGAATGATGCACAAGTTTGGCTCAAAGCGTATCGAATACGAGAGGGTGGTCAATGAATATGTTTCTGATGTATCGTTACTAAAACTTCATTTTCAACTAATCTTAGATGCTGTATAGGCTGTGGTTGTGCATCTCAAGTCACCAGCAGAGCAGATCGGGCTTGAAATGAATATTTGATAAAGGTAAGCATAGAATAAACTTTAAAGAAAAAGACTTAAGTCTAATCGACAAAACACCTACGAATTAAACTGAATGTTATTCATTAATTTAGGACTCGATTTTATCGAGCACAAGTCATTTCGTTCAGTATATAACAAACCAAAGGATCCGAAATGGCCAGTTGCGCGCATTCCACCACGTGAGATTGAATTAAGATGTGTAATTTTATTGTTATATTTATTTTTTTTCTCAGAAAAGCGCAAAGCAATAGAAATAACCGATGAGATGGCTACCGAAATTTTCAAAGTAAATGACAAATTGATCCATGGCACTATCAAATACATGTTGAAAGAAGCTCCAGCGTATACGCTGAAAAATATAAAAGGGTAAATTTATTTCTCTCAATTGTAAATATTTATATTCGTTTTAATTGAAATATGAAAGATACTCAATGAAAAGTCTTTCGCGATTAATGACTTATATGAGCAAAATGGCAGAATACAAACAAGCAAGAGTGAATTTATATGATAAGGAATTTTGTTGCTTGGACTCATTTCTGGATTGTACATCAAAAGTAAGTATGTCTCTTTTCGTCCATTCAATCGGCAACAGAGTTCTAGTGTCTTCTTTTGAGTTTCTAAAATATTTACGACGAATCTTCTCGAACCTCGTATTGCAAGCTAGATAACAGTAATTCGAATAACAACAAAGGGATGACAAAAAAAAATGTTAATATTGCGAGTTAAACATGACCACATTTCGTAGAAAATGTCGCATATTTATACGATACGATTTTCATGTCGATCGAAATATTTGAGAAACAAACAAGCAAGAGATACAACAATGGTCACAGACCAATGTCATTGAAAGAAAATTTTGATGAATGCGAGGATGAGAAGTGAGAGAAATTATTTATTGAAGACTTTCGTCAGTCAACTACGTCAGTGTGACTGATTGCTATTATCACACAATTTGATCGAATTTCAGTAAAACCCTCTAAGAACATACAAAAGAACTTATTTTTTTGTATATGTATGACGGCAGAATCTATTCTTTTAAAGAGTATCAATCACAAAGTGCTAGATAGAAACAAAACACACGTTGTTTATAACTTGTCCTAGTTTCGAAAGATAAGAAATAAAAAGAAAAATACGCTTGAAAACCGAAATGCATTAACTCTGTTGCCAATATATAAATAAAAAAGCATATGATACGATTCAGTTTATTTTATTAATTTACACTAGGAAAGACAATGGATGAAATGGTCTACTACGAGTTCAAAAAGACTGGACAACCAAAATGTCTTATATTAATTGGTAACGCAGGAACGGGTATGTGTAATAGACAACGATATATTTCGTTTTCCAGCCACAGTAATAGCTGTATTCTAATTTTTGTATTCATATTACGAACATTTAGGTAAAACCTCCTTTGCTGAATCTCTGTACGGTGTCGTCAATTATTTTCATGGAACATGGCCTATCGATCCATGGGATAAACTCGACATAAAAAAAGGTATCCTTGCAAAAGAGTGATACTCACAGGACAAAAAAGTTTCTCGGCAATGAGTATATTTTCCCATAAACTTATTAGCATAATTAACAGCACAAAACGGCATTTTCAATGAAAGCTCAAAAGCCCCTGCTATTGTTCTTCTAAATCCAGGCAAAGAAAATGATGAGGCGAAGTTATGGGTAATTACACATCAGAAAAGCATTTGACAAAAGTCTGGAATTCATTTATTTATGTATCATTCTTAGGACCAGATGAATACTTTTACAAACCTAAACTTCGAGCTTCAATAACTGATGATCCATCACAAATGCCCGAACATGTGCAGAAGCAATTAGAATTTCGACGTCTGTGGCGTAAAAATCAACAACAGAAATTCGAAAAACAACAAGAAGAGGAGGCAAATAAAAAGTGCTTAATCAAGGAAACACATGTAGAAGTGACACGAATGGAGACAGCACATATGGAAGAACAACAGCTAAATAGGAAGCGAAGAGAAATCAAGAAACGACGTGCATGCTGTCAATGTTACTAATAAACTTTAGGAACATTTGCTCTTTTTATTAAATTTTTTTTATTTACTCATTTTGTTCTTTTTTATAACAAGTAGCGTTTGACTGCAAGCTCTTTCTTATCTAAATTAGATACTCTTACATGTACAAAAACAGGTTTTATATGAAATGTTAAATTGAGAATTAAATAATTCAAATAAGTAACAATACAGATGGGAAGATCCGTATAATTACGTCAAACAGGAAAGCTAATAAGAAAAGAAACTAAAAAAGATACCACAGGAAATATCTGATACAATGAAAGCAAAGTGACAATTACAATGATTAATCTGAATGTAAATAAAGAAAATGAATATAGATAACAGCAGTACCCACCACCCAGAAATTAGAAATTCAAGAAATTCTACAATAAGGGTGCTTGAAACACTATTAGACACAACCCAACTGAGGGTGCTACGAAGACTGAGTTTCAAATGTTCGCGAAATATAGGAGTGGTAGTCGACGCATTTGAGTTGCCTCTTTAGAAAAGTAACGCTCGGCAATCGGTCGCTTAGCTCCTTACCATATGCATGGGCTGCAAATCATTCAATTTTTCAAATGAACATTAGCCTAGCATTTCGGTTCTTCATTACTTTTAGTTAATCTTTATAGAAAATGCTTATAAACAATGATCAACTAATAATTAATTGATGGAAACTGATCCCAGATTTGGATTTCTTACCTTAAATGACCTTTCGCGTATTTTTATTTAAAATAATACTAATTCATAATTAATTAATTGACTTAAACTGACGTCAGATTTCATTCCTCACCTTCGATTAACCGGTGGTCAGGTTTTATACAAAAAATCTCTTCTATTTTTATATTGTTGGACCAATCAGTGAAGTGCGAACTAATAGGCATATGCGCAGGGAAGCAAACAATTTATTTTTGCTAGATTCTTCTCTATGAACAAGAAAATTCCGCAAAATCTAATGTTACCAGTAGATTACTCGACGAAAAAAAACCTCTTCAGCAAACTTTTTTGAAAAAATATCTTTTTATAAAAAAAAAAATTTGCAAATTCATAAAAAAACCAATGGTACCATTGAATTTCCGACCCCAAAAACCTTTAGGTTAAACTTTATTAGAAGAATATCCTTAGTGTTTTCAAATTATTTTTGAGTCAATCAGTAAACTGCGGATATACAAGTAAGCAAGCAAGCAAGAAAGTAAACGATTTATTTCTGCTAGACTCTTCTCTACGAGAAAGAGAACAGAACTCACAAGATAAACCAATCCGATTCATCAAAAAATATTCATGTATAAAAACTAGAAGTCAATTTAATCTTCTAATAAAATTACATTGCTCGCATTGTCATCTTGCTTATCAACAATCATATTCATTCTTTCAATGACACGTTCTTTCTGAGTTCTTCTTTGATCTGCTGTTCTAGACTACGGTTGATTTTATACCATGGGAGCTCCAATGTGGTGAGTGTCTGTATAAAATAGTGAGTGTACAGATGAATAAGAAAAAGATTGATATAATGCATATTACTTCGTTTTGTTCTAAAGCATTGGCAAAGTACTGTGCTCCTTGCGTATCAATTTCATTGCCTTGGAGGTACAATGTGGTGAGTGTCTATGTAAAATAGTGAGTGCATATGTGAATAAGAAGAAGATTGATATGTTTCGTATTACTTTATTTTGTTGTAAAGCATTGGCTAAGTACTGTGCTCCTTGTGAACCAATTTGATTGTCCTGAAGGTTCAACGTAATGAGTGTCTGTATAACATAGTGAGCTTGTAGATGAATAAGAAGATGATTGATATGGTTCATACTACTTTATGTTGTTCTAAAGCATTGGCTAAATGCTGTGCTCCTTGTGGACCAACTTGATTATAGTGGAGGTCCAATGTAGTGAGTGTCTATATAAAATAGTGAGTGTACAGGTGAATAAGAAAAAGATTGATAAGATTCATATTACTTTATTTTGTTCTAAAACATTGGCTAAATGTTGTGCTCCTTGTGGACCAATATGGTTTCCCCCGATGTTCAGTGTGGTGAGTGTCTGTATACAATAGTGAGTACATAGATGAATAAGAAGAAGATAGATGTCATTCATATTACTTTATTTTGTTCTAAAACATTGGCTAAATGTTGTGCTCTTTGTGGACCAATTCCATTCATGCCGAGATTCAAGGTAGTGAGTGTCTGTATAAAATAGTGAGTACACAGGTGATCACGAAGAAGATTGATATGATTCATATTACTTTATTTTGTTCTAAAGCATTGACTAAATATTGTGCTCCTTCATCACCAATTTCATTGTACCAGAGCTCCAATGTAGTGAGTGTCTGTATAAAATAGTAAGTACATAGATGAATAAGAAGAAGATAGATGTCCTTCATATTACTTTATTTTGTTGTAAGGCGGCGGCTAAATGTTGTGCTCCTTGTGAACCAATCTGATTCATGTTGAGGTTCAATGTAGTGAGTGTCTGTATAAAATAGTAAGTGCATAGATGAAAAAGAAGAAGATAGATATGATTTATATTACTTTGTTCTGTTCTAAAGCATTAGTTAAATGCTGTGCTCCTTGTGGACCAATTTCATTGGTTGCGAGGCCCAATGTAGTGAGTGTCTGTATAAAATGGTCAGTACACAGATGAATAAGAAGAAGATAGATGTCATTCATATTACTTTGTTTTGTTCTAAAGCAGCGGCTAAATGTTGTGCTCCTTGTGAACCAACTTGATTCATGTTGAGGTTCAGTGTAGTGAGTGTCTGTATAAAATAGTGAATGCATAGACAAATAAGAAGAAGATTGATATGATTCGTATTACTATATTTTGTTCTAAAGTATTGGCTAAATGCTGTGCTCCTTGTGGACCAATTTCATTGTTCATAAGACCCAATGTTGTGAGTGTCTGTATAAAATGATCAGTGCACAGATGAATAAGAGGAAGATTGACATAATTCATATTACCTTATTTTGTTTTAAAGCGTGGGCTAAGTGCTGCGCTCCTTGTGAACCAATTTGATTTCCATGGAGGTTAAGTGTTGTGAGTGTCTGTATAAAATAGTGAATATATAGACAAATAAGAAGAAAATTGATGTAATTCATATTACTATGTTTTGTTCTAAAGTATTGGCTAAATGCTGTGCTCCTTGTCGACCAATTTCATTGGTCGTGAGACCCAATGTTGTGAGTGTCTGTATAAAATGGTCAGTGTACAAATGAATAAGAAGAAGATTGACATAACTCAAAATACCTTATTTTGTTCTAGAGCGTGGGCTAAATGCTGTGCTCCTTGTGGACCAATTTGATTTCCATGGAGGTTAAGTGTTGTGAGTGTCTGTATAAAATAGTGAATGAATAGACAAATAAGAAGAAGATTGATATAATGCATATTACTTTATTTTCTTCTAAAGCGCGGGCTAAATGTTGTGATTCTTGTGGACCAATTCGATTTCCACGAAGAGTCAATGAAGTTAGTGTCTATATGAAATAGTGAGTTTATACATGAATAAGAAGAAGATGGATGTAATTCATATTACTTTATTTTGTTCCAAAGCATGGGCTAAATGTTGTATTCCTTGTGGACTTATTTGATTTCCCAGGAGGTTCAATGTCGTGAGCGTCTGAATAAAAATAATGAGTGTACAAGTGAATAAGAAGAAGATTGGTATAACGCATATTACTTTGTTTTGTTGTAAAGCAGCGGCTAAATTTTTAGCTTCTTTATCACCAAATTCTTTGTTGCGGAGTTCTAATGCATTGAATGTCTGTGTAAAGTAGCATTCAAATACATATTATTAAAATTTTTTATAAGTAAAAGTTTAGTTGGACAGAAACTGCCAGGAAATGAAGGAGAAGTTGTAAAGGTACATTTGTCAATGTAGTGTTAGGAAAGCAAACCTATCTATAACAACCCAGAGTCGTACTTGATTATCGGTATTAGTATAATTGAAGTATCTGAACTAGACTATTGTGGAAATTGGTTAGGATACAGTGTAGTTTCTGCAGCAGAATAATTTGAATCGGTTTTTACGTAGGAAAATTATGGAAAGACGTTTAGATGTTAATAGTTTAGAAACCACGTATAAATACAGCAGTGTATTTTTCCTTAAGAACTAACGAGCCAGAATAATACGAGCAAAAGAAACTTTTCGTAGGACTTAAGAGGAATTATTATGAAACTTGGATTAGCTAGAATTCGTGGTTCGCAAGTTTCTCATTTTATCTTTTGTAACGATTTATGGTCTTTCTAGATGATAATGGTTAAAGGAATTTAGAACTCAATCTATTTGAGGCGATGACTTATATAATACAATAAAATGAGTGATCTTTTTTAGCTTTCTTATCCTGATTACTGACACTCAGTATTTTATAGTTCGACAGTCACTTGAAACAATATTAGATGAAACTATGCAGGAAATGCTTCATACCCAAAATATGTAATGATAAACACTCTAAATTACAAATAATTTAACACTACCTAGCTTTTTGATTATTCAATGATAACCAACATTAATTCTGTTATTATTAGAAAAACTAATCAAAATCATCATATTCATCATAACATAGTATATTGTCATAGTGATGTTTCAACTCCATTCTACAGTAAATGCTCTTAAAAGAAATATTTTGGACATAGATGGAACCAGGTTGAATTAACATAGTCAAGCAAAAAGGTCGAGGAAAAAGTCTTTAGCTTGTTGCGAAACATCAAAGTGCCTAATTTTATAACTTTCAATTTTTACTTCAGCTTATAATAGTTGCTTTCGTTGTAGAACATGAATAGTATGATGAGTCATTTCTACAAACTGATGTCAACAAAAGAGAACACATTGAGGTTATTATGAATCATTTCATATATGATATTTTCGCTTTTTTTCACCATTAATACGAATAACTTTAATACTTTGAAGAAATCTCTTGATTCTGTTTTGTATTTCTTAAGATATCGTAGAGTTTTATAAACCCACGAAACTCTCTATAATACCTGTATATATCCTTCTGAATTTGTTTCATCGATAGAAAACAATTAAGTATACAATACTCCCCAATGAAATCTATGTGTTGGAATAAGAAATGGAACGTTTGAGGGAAAATAGTGCATTGAGAAGAAAATTTGAAAGATGATAAAAATATGATTTTATGATAGAAATAAAGATTACCTTGTATTGATGGTATGTGTCTGTGATGGCATTTAACCTTGTGCACACATTCCGACAGGATAGTAGAATTGTTAGTTGATCGAGATGGTCGAGAATCTTATAAATTAACTCGACCGGTAATGAACAAAATGATAAAATGATTTTGTTCGACATTGATACTGCTGTATGTATATTGTGTGCGTGTGTGTTGTCTAAAACAGTCTGTTTCTTTTTAGATGTTCGTTTGTAAACGTTATGTTATAAAATTTATTTTGATAGTGCAATTTTTTCTTCATATGCAGAAATGCAAATATCTTAGATAAACATTGAAGTTTGAAGGTCATATGAAAGCAATTGCATATTGCGTTCTTTTTTTCTTTTTCATACAAAGTATTGAATTGCTTGCATGTTGATTTTTCATTTTTCTCCGGCAACTATGCCAACATAACTTACGTATTTTTTCTTTGGCTTAAACCTATCAGAAATTTATTAAAAGAAAAATGAAATGAACGTCTTATTCATTTTTCTGTTAGTATCATAAGTACAATAAAAAATTACACTTACATAGGTGTATCCAAAAGTAATGTCGCGATTATCTTATTTTCTTATAAAAAAAGTGAAAATAATTGTTTTTTATTGGATGATAGAGAAAATGAAGTTCTGTTTTTTATATGATTTCAATACTGTTTAGCTATTGTGGGCGCCAAAAGTAGATGAGGAAAACTCCGTGAAGAATATCTATTGAACGAATACAGATAACGAGCTGATCTTTTCACCATTAGAAAGAGGCTACTCTAAGATACGAGGGCATCCTATGTTCAATGAGTTAACGCTCGATCAGGCTAGTGAATTGTCATTGAAAATTTTGTGTGCCATCAAACAAAAACATTTTTCATATGAGTTCTTCCTTCCTACACTGAGCATGTGTAACCCGCCAAAAATGCAATTTTTTTTCGAGAAAAAGTCCTTGTTATTGTATATTGATGAACATTTTCAAGTTATCTTGTAGACATGATTTACTTTGATCATCAATAAGTTTTATCATTCCTTTGAATTCTAATATAGGTAGTGTATTCTATCAGTCATTTTCGCTTTTATTTCGCTGTTTCCAATATTGTTGAATCAATTACAGCACAAAAAAATAAAACAGTCTATTTAATATCATCATTAGTCTCGGAAAGATTGTCCACTTTATGAACATAGTTTTTCAATTCAGACTAGGCAATCTCAATCGGATTTAATGAAACAATGGTGCACTAGCAAAGGCAATATTTCGGATTTGAACTCATAAGCGCTCTCGTCGATCTAGTTGTCATAGATTCGAATGATGAATATTGTAGAACGATCTATAATTTATTTTCTTTTTTGGGTCTGTTGTCGAAACCGATCCCTAATAATTTCGATTTCTCTAATGCCGAATTAAAATTCGAACAGGATTTACGCTTAACCTTCTTGTAGATGAAAAGCTGCTTTTCTAACCCATTTCGTAAAATGCGATGATGTCATGGAATGATTTTTAGAACAGTCGAAAATTTCGACAGACGGTTAGTGAAATTCATTTGTATCGTTCATAGCAGATATTGCTAAATGAGTACCTATATAAATATATGTACAAATACAGTGTTGAGCAGAAATCTTAGCTTATTACCATTTCCAGTTGTTTTTCGGAGCCTTCTTTGTCCTCGATCATCGATCTGGATTCCGAATTCATCTTTTCTCTTCTCCTTATATTCACCCATGTTTCATCGTGAAACATTGTCAAAGCATCAACTTTGTGTAATTCGTCAAATTTTCGAAAATAAAAAGCCTATTGAGCGACGAAGAAATTATCATCAAATACCAACTTTGTTCTATCTCTCCTTTTGTATAAAAAACCTAATCGATGGACATCTTCGAAGAATTGTCTGTGAGCGAAAGGAAAAATGTGCACGAGCAATGAGAAGGTGTTCAAGAAGAACAGCGATCGTAGAATAGATTTTTTTTTTACTAACAATAAATGAAACTGATAGTGAATTTTATTATCAGCTTTTTCGGATAAATGAATTGGTGCCCGACCTGAAATTTTTCTAGCAACTTCTAGTTGAATCGTGATCATCTTTTGAGATATGGTTCAAGTTGAAACATTCTGCTTTTTATTTGAAATCTTGGTTGGATAGAATTGTAATGCTAATCAGAGTTGGTAGCGCTTCTCTTCCTATTCTTTTTCTTCGACTTTCCTCAATTCACGTAATATCTTCATTTCTTTCTTTAAATTGCACAATGAAGACTTCGAAATACATAGCATTGCTGTAATGCGCGCAGTTGTATTATTCATTGGAATTCGAGGTTCGAGTTTCTCACTTTTGGCAAAGTCAACTACACAGAAGAATATTTCTTTGTTTTCAGAAGTGAAATGAACGCCGTGTGGCATGATGCAAATAGATTAAAAAAATGACGCAAGCACCAATACGATCAATATGTATACGCGAATAGAAAATACCCAAAAATTCAATCATTCAGTTTTTTTCCTTCTCCACATCTAGAGACAGGAACAAAACGATACAAACGACAGCTTTCGAAATCAAAATTTAGAAGACACGCAAAATAAAAGTGAAAATGGCTGATAGAAAGCACTAGCTATATCAGAATTCGAAAGAATGATAAAACTCATTGATGATCAAAGTAAATCATATCTACAAGAAAACTTAGTCAACATTGTTCAACTAAGAATGATTGAAAATGTTCATCAATATACAATAACAAGAATTTTTTTCTTGAAAAAAATCACATTTTTGCCAGGTTACATACGCTCAGTATAGGAAGAATAACTTTTGAATGATAAATGATAGAAAGATCGGATTTGCATAGATTAAAAGAGATATGAAAAACGTTTTTGTTTGATGGCACACAAAAGTTTCAATGACAGCTAATCAGCCTCATCGAACGTTAACCTACTGAATAGAGGATGTCTTGTATATCACAGCAGTCTCTTTCTAATGGTGAAGAGATCACTTTGCTAGTTGCAGTCGTTCAGAAAATATTCTTTGTAGAGTAGAACGACAAAAAATGAATTTTTTTTCTATAAATTTTAGTCAATTTTTCATTAATGGATATCTTCTAAAGTGTTCAATCTAATGAAATTTTATTTGATCTCTCTTATACTATATCAAGCTGTAAAATTGTATAAAATTCAAGAAAAAAATCGTCTCCTATCACTCTATCCATCAAATATAGTTGACATAGATATTGTTTGGCATTATTCTAAAGAATTTTTTGAGTAAGATTAAATGTCTGTAACATTTCATATACTTTGAAATAAAACAAAAAATTTTTTAATCGAATATTTTATTGTAATAGATAAATTAGAAGAAAACTTTCAACGAATTATTATCACAGAAAATAAAATTAAAAAAAATCTTTTTTTTTTTAATTTCGATTTAATGTTTTTAGTGAGAAGACATGAATATCTATTGAAAT
Source organism: Macrotrachela quadricornifera (assembly GCA_022393335.1). Taxonomy (NCBI): domain Eukaryota; kingdom Metazoa; phylum Rotifera; class Eurotatoria; order Philodinida; family Philodinidae; genus Macrotrachela; species Macrotrachela quadricornifera. Next base: position 2,550,992 of record JAJEKB010021442.1, on the reverse strand, counting down.
ATTTAATTAATTATGGACAGAATCGGTACATTCTTTCCAACAGCCGCATATCGGTAAACAACATTTTTGGTGTTTTTCACATTGACGATCGTCTATACAGCAATTGGGACCTGCATTTGGACATGGATCTGTACTGTTTCTGAATGGACAGAAAATTATACATGGAGTAGAAGAACGATGATCAGGACATTTGCCTACAACATATAGAAATATATTGATCAACAATTTATTTTAACTCACCAAGATGATCTTCATCACTACCTATGCTTTTTCCCATAACAGATACATTAAAACAGATAACAAATAAAATAAATAGAAGATGCATATATAATCCAATTAAAATGAAGATTGTTAAATAAAACAATTGTGAAATTTCTTTGAATATCCTGAGTATATATATATATGAAAAAAGATATATGTCATTCACCTATATATATATTTAGATTTATTATCACATATTATTTGCGTAAATTATTAACGCCCATCTTCATTAGTCACAGTGTATTCTCTGCGTTATAGAAAATGATGCTAAAGAACGAATAAATTATAATTGACTAATATAATACGAAGTTCAAGGTCGTTCAATGCACTGAATACAATAATATTAAAGAATTTTTTTTTCGAACATTTTTAATAGGTCATATTCAACTGTAGCATATATATTAATATCCTACACACCATTTTATGAAATTTTATTCATATGAGCTTATTAAAAATTGTCTCAATTCAATTGAGATTTGTCATAATACAAGAATTTCGTGAATATTATATCATTATATTCTAGGTTGGAAATAATATTATTCCACCCATGGAAAAAAAATTTTAAGAAAACCGCGGTTTCTCTTCGTAGCACCGCGGTTTCTCTTCGTAGCACCGCGGTGCCACTCGGATCACCGCGGTGATCCGCGGTTTTCGATGAACGCGGTGTAAAAAACCGCGGCACGCTCATCAATAACCGCGGTTTTAAATATCGCGGTTCTTTGCGGTTTTCAAAACCGGTATGTGTACGTTGAATAACCGCGGTTTCAGATATCGCGATTCTTTGCGGTTTACAAAGTCGCTATATGTATGTTGGATAACCGCGATTTTGGATACCGCCGTTTCTAGCGGTTTACGAAACCACTATATGTACGTTGGATAACCGCGGTTTCAGATGCCGCTGTTTCTAGCGGTTTACAAAATCGCTATATGTACGTGGAATAACCGCGGTTATACATATATCGGTTAGATGTGATTTTGTAAACAGCGATTGATGCATCTATAACCGCAGCTTCAGTTACATATTTATGTCAGTTGGTTACGATTTCATATATTACCTTACATCGGACTATAATTTCGGTATTATATGTGTATAATAATTTGACTAGATTTGTGGAACTGTGGTACACTGGCCATCACCTTGTAAAAAATTTTCTTTTATCTTGAGTTCATGTTTTCTTATCGCTCATTATTTATGTGAGGCGGCATAGCAAGTAACATGTAAAATAGTGTTGGAATAAATATTTATGATCTTCATATATATCAAACACTCATAGAAATCGCAACAAAACGAATAATGAAAATTGTCGGCTATCAATAATTATTCTTTATAACTTCGTTTATCTTCACTCATTCTATGCCTTAACTTTGCACTATTTCTCAGTTTATGGCGGTTAAAACTTTAGCAGTATATTCATACACGAAACGGAGTAAAATCTTTAAGTGCAAATGAAACACCAGCGGTTTCATACATCACGATGTAGTATATAATAACCGCCATGTAAAATATGTAAGTTGTTACCGGGTTTCACAAATCGGGATGATCCAGATAATACCCATGCTTTCAAATCTAGTGGTTGTTAGCGGTTTTATAAACCGTGACAGTTCAGCCCATGATTAGTATTAGATGCTAAAGATTTGGGATTTTCATACCAACATGATTTCGATAGCGATTCGAGTATCTTATGCTGGTGTGAGTTTGTTACTAAACGCGATATGAAATACCGCGGTGGACTATTTATTAACCGCGGTATCCCATACCGCGGTACAGTCATTTGTAAACGCGGTGTCTTAAGTAAAAAATGGAATGAGTAAGGACTAAAAGGATATCGTACCCCACTATTTCACACGTATTTCCCGAAGTCCCACGGAAAAAAATTTTGAGAAAACCGCGGTTTTTCTCAGAAGCACCGCGGTATGAAAAACCGCGGTGTGATAACAGATAACCGCGGTTTTCGACGAACGCGGCGTAAAAAAAACGCGGTGCGCTCACAGATAACCCCGGTTTCAGATACCGCGGTTCTTGGCGGTTCATAAAACAGCGATGTGTTCGTTGGATAATAGCGGTTTTTAATACCGCGGTACAGCTATTGAGTAACAGCGGTGTGAGATACCACGATTCTTAGCGGTTTTTAACGTTTTGGCTTCAGACATCACGGTTGTGAGCAGTTTTAAAGAGATAAGCAAATAGGTAATGAGCCAGATAAATAAACAGTCAGTGAAATAGATATGTAGATAGATAGAAAGACAGTTAGATAGGCAGTTAAATAGATAGAGAGTTAGATAGATAGAATTGACAGATAAATAGGTGGTTAAATAGATAGATAGGCAGTTAGATAGATACATAGTTAGATAGAGAGGTGCTTCGGTAGATAGACAGTTAATCAGATACTTAGGTAGATAGTTAGGTACATAGATTGATAAGTTTATAATTAGGGAGATAGATAGCTGGTTACTTAAGCAGAAAGATAGTTAGATAGATAGATAGATAGATAGATAGATAGATAGATAGATGAACGGATAGTTAGGTAGATACACGTCGGTAGATCGACGGAAACAAGCACCAGTTTCTAAAAACCCTCACCCTCAGACCACTTATGAAGTTTCTCAAAACCGCTGAATACCGCGAAAAAAAAAACCGCGGTTTTTAACGGTTTTGAAATACCGCATAAACGGTCTGATTCCCGCTAACATAAAAAACCGCTTGAAACCGCGGTTTCATATACCGCCAACTACCGCGGTTTTTTGATGAAATTTTTCATGGGCAGGAGGATTATGTTCCAGTATCAAACATAGTAGGTAGAGTATTTTATACCAAATGAAAGCTCATTGAAAACGAGGTTTATTGATGATGAATAATAAGTTTTCTCAAAATCTTTTAACATTTAATTTAAAAGAGTTTTAGAAATTTGATACTTTTTGGGAATAGAAAGCTATGAAGTCAAGAATTTCAGTACAGAATAAACATTTTTAAAAGTTCTTCATGCACATAGTTTTGTAGAGCTCAACGAGCTCTATCGAATCGTATAAAAATGTTGAGGAAAAAATATTTATTGTTGAAATTAATGAATTTTTAGTTTTCTATTTCTAAAAAATATCAAATTTCTAAAACTCTTTCAAGTTCAACGTTAAGAGATTTTGAGAAAACTTGTTTTTTAATATGAATAAACCCCGTTTTCGATACCGAGGTGTCCATCGCGGCGGTAGCTTTTCTATGAAAGAAATTTCCAAATAATCTCTATTTTGATGTGTACTGCACGGTAAAGTATCACGAATCTGATCGATTAACAGGAGCCTATTACAAGTTTTCATTGATGTGTGGATACAAAAAAATTTCTTACAAAAAAAAATAATAAAAACAAACATTATAACATTAAAAAAAATCCGTGTCTAAAGGAAGAACGTAAATGTCAATATTACTCACATTTTTATAGTGTCATGAGATTGCATGAGAATTTTTTTTAATATAAATACATTAGAAAAACAAATTGATGCTGAACATCATCGTCGACAACTAGAATTAAATACATTAGCTAAAATTATTATTAGTAAAGGGGAAAAACAAAATAAACTATTCTTCAAAGTGAAGAAAATCTTATTGCAGCAAAAAATTTCGCTTATGCAAATTTACTTACAATACAAAAACGAGCTCAAGGACAAAAATATTTAATTTAACAAGAAATATTAGCTCTGAAGCAATAATTACAAAACTATTGATAATCGAAATACTAATTCAACATATTTTATTAATAATTAAACTGAAGCAAACATTATATGTTTAATGCCATACGTTAGAGAAAAAACAACCGTGGGATATGCGCGGGTTCCCGATATTATTATATAAGTACCCTTGAAAATACATTCTACCTTTATACCTTCTGTGTTGTTAAAATGCTCAAAAAATGAGAGATTATAAATTGATCATAACTTTTTCCATGGTTCCATCATTTGTAAAAGTCAAAGTGATGCATTTTCAATATAATAATTTTCATATTCCCACAGTTTTCTTCATTAATATCGTTATGGAAACAAAATATATTGTGTATAACAATATTTTTAATTTTCACGGTGATGAAATTTCGAGAAATTTAAAGAGAAATTATTTATTTCTCACTTGTTGGACATTATCATTTCTTCTATCCTCTTAGTATATTTTACAATTATTTTTTTTCCTATGTTAATCTTTCTCTTTTTTCTAAAATGTTTCAAAATAAATGAACTGAATCGAAGTGTTACACTTGGAAGAAAACAGGTAAAAAAATAAATAAAAAATGTCAATTTGATTCTTTTTCAAATTTTTTTCAAATAAAACATAAACAAGGAGGAATATTAATTTTAGTATGAAAACATGAATACATTTTAGGCAATAAAATAAAAAATTCTTTTTTTTTTGTACTTCCTTTCACAATCAATTGCAATGGTTTTGAACTGACAAATAATCCGTGGAGTACTTTGATTAATTGTTTACTGAGAAATATCCAAGATATTTTACCAGTAAGTGACTTTCGAGCATGATTTAATTCTTTCCCTTGTTTGATTTAATACTAAGAAATATCCAACTTATTATTTGATTATTTCGTTTTCTAGGATTCTTTATATGCAGCATAATTTTTCTATTTTGACGAATGATTGAGAATCCTAAAAAGTTAGTTCATTTTCTCGATTATTTATTTTTCTTCTTAACAACGTTGTGTAACTTTATTTATTAAAAATAATAAAAGTCACAAGTGGGGAAATATATATATATATGTGATTCTCAATAATAGAAATAATAACATTTCTCAGAGTCATTTTAGAAAGAGATCAAAATGCAGATATCACATTTTGTATATCTTTGCTTCATGAGTGTTGCAGTTTGTGTTCGACTATCTAATTCTCTTGCTACAACATCATGTAATTCAAATGCTGATTGTGGTTCTAATGGAATATGTTCAAGTTCAACAAATATTTGCAATTGTACTACAGCCGGATATGTCACTGTCGAATCTGATAAACCATGTGCTTATGAACAAAAAAAGAAATTAACTGCATTTCTTCTATCATTTCTTGTTGGCGCTTTGGGTGCTGATTGGTTTTATTTGTCAGCTGGTAGTGCAGGTTATATTGTTGCTGGTGTTTTCAAATTGTTAACATTTGGTGGTCTTGGAATTTGGGCTTTAGTGGATTGGATCCGTGTATTGACAGATACATTTCCTGATGGTCAAGGAGTAGCATTACGCGATTGGAATTAATAAATATATATACCATGAAAACATTACACATTTCGAAGACTTCGATCTTCATTTGATATTGTATCTTTGAAACAGATTGATATTTTTTTTATCTATACAGACGAAGTAATTAAAAGCGTGCGAATGTTTAAGAAATCTTCTTTTGTTCCTTCGACTGTAGAGAGAGTTATATGAAAAAAGTAGTTTGTTCGTTTGTGTCAAGGGCAAAGGTCAAAAAAATACTCAGATTACAACTTCTCAAGACGCCGCCAAGCCTTCCACTATATTTTGGGGATGGCTAATGGTCCTCAAGGGCTACTATATAGGGGTACCCCTCGGTCCTCATGCGCTATACTGTGGGGGTACTCTTGGGTCCTCATGTGCTATACTATGAGGATGCCCATAGGTCGTTAAGTGCTATATCATGATCGTGTCGGTGGGTCCTGATGTACTATGTGATGGAGATGCTCATATCTCTTTTCGTTGGATATTGTTGGCGTGCGCTTATAACTACATTGAATATTGTTTTGTAGGAGCGCTACTAGATGCTGAAGTTCAATATGGTAGGTACAGCTGTAGGCCGTAGGTTGCGACGTTATGAAAATCGATGGGAGTATAATAGTGGAGTATATTGGGACATAATGAAGAGTGATTTGCCTCATCTCAGATTCTGTGATTGTGAAACACGTGTTGAAATTGTAGAGAACGTGTTACACTTAAGATATCCAGTTGATCATCTGCACGTATTTTGCTGGTTTCTGAACAGTTTGATGAGTATCTATCTGTGACGAATTAATTTTGTTCCCTAAGGAACACGTAATGGGTGGATTTAAATCGGAGGTGCGGACGTTTTTGATTGTGAACACAGATAAACAAATTCGGTCAGATTAAGAGTTTGATTGTTTTCTTTTTATACTGAATTATGTGAATGATAAAAGTTTGAAAACTGATACAGATGCAAATGTGTGATATTATCTGTGACTGTGTTGATATGTTGGAGTGATATATAAGTACTTTCAATGTTTCAGTCGAGGGTTGAGCGAATGAGAGGCACAAGCGTTACTTGTTTATTAGGATTCGTTTATTTGATAAGAATTTATTCAGGTTTTCTAACAGTATCACGATTTTCGTTCACCCTCACCCTCAACTGTTGTCGTTCCTTCAACTTCACATACGATATTCTATTAATTCGGCGTCTTTCCTTTCGACATTTTCCATACATGGCTCTCCAAGTGGCTGCTCTGACAAGGTTATTTTTGACAAAAGCGGGAGAACTGAGGTTAGCCGTGTTAAGTCTGTTATTCTTCTGATTCACTGTGACAGTGCAACATGTCAATAGAACTATTACATGAGTTGTTGGGGTCTCTATTTAAAATATGCCAGGCTCTTTCGTGTTTCACATTTTAATCTCGAAAGAATTGTACTGACAGGTTTTTAGAGAGTACTCGTATACACTGTAGAGTTGCCTTTCATATTGAGATACATCGAGATTATATGCGACATATGTGACAAAATAATAAATCTCTGGAATGAAGTAGAATTTCATCATATGACTTAAACTGGTTTTTTACGCACACATTCAAAGTTTGTCTCATCATCAGCTGTCTTCAAATTATATATGCTTATGAAAATTATGATAAACGTTACTAACTTTACTTTATATACTTTGTTTTCAAAAAAAAAATCCTGTATTACAAAGAAGTTTGATATTATTGTTAAAATGTGCATGCAGTTATGAAACAAAGGTGTGCATGTAGATAAGACTTATTATCGATAATAGCAGAAAAATAAATGAAAGAGTTTATATCAGTTATATTTGCACTATTGCAAATTGCTGTTTTTAGTAGTCGAGTGTCTTTTGAAAGGGAGTATTTGCTTACTCATCATATAAGGTAGAAATTTTAAACGGAATTATGATAGTCGGACGATACAATTTACAGATTCTATTTGTATGAAGTTATTAGCCAAAACACAGGTCTGAACCCAGGTCGATGAATTCGACTGGGTCCTATATAAAATCCAAGTGGATCTCGCAGGAGCCAATTTACCGACGAACTCTGATGGGATTCCCGATTGTGGATCAACATGCGAATCCCTAGTATTAGAATTCGATAGGATCCAACTATCGGAATTTGACAGAATCTATCGGTGGATGTTGATCGATCTGCACTCGAAATTATTTATTTTAAAAAATTAGTGCTTGAGGTCAACTTTAGAGATCAGTCAAAGTTCACCGACGGGTTTTATCGAATTCCGACAGTAGGATCCTATTGGATTCCAACCCTAGGAATCCGTTGTCGAATTGATCGACTTGGGTAAACGTCTGGCATGCAGTTACTGGTAGAGGAAGATATTTCTGTTAGAATTAATTCTCGAATGTATCCATTAACAAGGGGGCGATTCAACTAAGAAAATACCTTTTGGAGGAAGTAAGCATTAAAAACGCAAATCGACATCTCCGAACTAAACCGAATCGAGGTGAAGGACGATCTTTTTACCATAGGTCTCCAACTTTAGTATTAGTTACTGTGTAGGAAGCCTAGAATTAATATAAAAATATGGATGCGTCTATTTCTTGAAAATATCACCATAGTCTTTAAACAGAATTTTTTCTCGAATTTAATTGCTTTTAACACCCTTTCTATGTATTACAAGCGCCTAACGACTTGTACTCATCCAATTTTTGGTTAAAAGAGCGAGACTCTAGTTGACTCTATTTGATTCGAAAATGCTAAATTCTACTGTTTTCCCTCTTGTGAAAATCTATTGAGAATTTCTATTTCTTCATATCACGACATGTTCCTATCTTGATTAAAATGCATACTCATTTTTCCATTGTGTCTCCAAATGAGACAAGTCGCAACTATGCACAATATATTTTCAAATAAATAGAACGTGAAGCATTACAACAACAATAAACATAATTAAAATACTGGTTCTTTTAAACGGTCACTAATGATGATGGTGTTGATGATGATGATGATGGCCGCCACCAAAACCACTGTGGTGACTCATATGATGGAGACCATGTGCAAGACCATGTGCAAGGTCATGTGCGAGCCCATGACCAAACTGATGATGATGATGATGGTGTCCGCCATGATGATGAAGATGAGGATAATGTTGTGGTGTGGAGATTACAGGATAAACATAAGGCGTGTGATGAAGATGAGGATGATGTTGTGGTGTGGAGATTACAGGATAAACATAATGCGTGTGATGATGGGGATCATAATGGTAATGTGGTTGACTCATGTTGCTTGTTAAACAGATAACTTGTAAATATGTTTTAGTGAATGAAGTTTGTTAGAAATGCGAGCGTTTTTATATCAGAAAGAAATGATATCATTGTTATCTCAATATCTTCGCAAACACTTTGTCATTAGTCCAAAATTTTTCTCTTGACGTATGAGTTAGATATTGATAAGAGTCATATTTATCAGTTTATTCACCTTTACATTCTCTATAGTTAAAAAAGATCAAAGTATTCTTTCTTCTAATAATTCGTTTTCGTTTGTATATTATGCTCATGCATCGAAAGAAGAAGGTATGAAATTATTAAAAGACATTTATCTATGTAATTATGTTATTGATCACAGCTACATTGCTGCAGATGATCCGAATTTATCAATAAGCTGTTCACTAATAAAAATATACGGTGAACATTCATTTCAGTAACATATTAAAATCACTGAAAAAAACATCAGATTCTTACGATGCTATTAAAGTATATACTTCGGATTTTGATTTTGGTCCAATGGAATTCTACAAATATATCAATGAACAATTGAGAAGAGATGATGAATATACATTAGAACACTTAATATCATTTATTCGTCGAACAACGAGTCAGATCAATCGACAGTGTTACTAAAAGTTGTATTTTATTTTGTTTTTCAGGTTTTACTAAGGCAACAAAAAACGAAAGCATAGCCAAAAGTTTCGATAAAACTCTTCGAAGTTCATATCATTGCACCATGTCATCAAGTAATTAATATGACTCATATTTCATACTATCGCGAAGAAGATCAATCAATATTTCTTTTCAGATCATATTTGTTTTATTTAATACATCAGAATGATTCAAAAAAGAATCCACATCACAACATTTTATTTGTCTTTGTTGCTTTCAGTGCTACGTTTAGTTGTCATACGCAATAGAAAAAGGTCGATGATCGAATAAGGCATGAATTGAGCAAAATTTATTTGCAATTCATGTTGTCAATTACCTGTAATGACAGGTCCTTGATGTTCAACTCTTTCCAGAAGTGTTTTCGCATAATCCATACTTGATGGACAAAACAATGATACACGGGATTTATTATCTGCTGAATTTACATTGCCAACAATGACAGCGAAAACATGTATATTTGTCTTGAGATATTTCATTTCATTGAATAGAGCATGACTAAAAGCAAGATTATATGCTTTTGAATCTGTATAAAAAGCAAGAAATGGCTGATTTTCAATGGCTGCTCCTGATGATAAGTTTAGGATGAGTGATGATGTTGCATGTCGAAGTTGTGGAAGTAAATGACGTGTGAGTAATGTTGGAAAATGCGTATTGACATTCATCATAACTAGAAACAAATTGCCCATATCGTCTTCAAATGGCTTATAAGCACCATCTCCTGCAATACCTATAGACAGTTTATCAAAATAGTAACATGTAATTCCTTGACCACATTTTTTCGTCCATGAAAAACAACGTTGAGATTATTGCGTGTAAACTCAAATGCCAATGCTTTTCCGATACCATCCGTTGCTCCAGTAATAATAGCGTAGGGTTTTTCTCCATGTCTGTATATATCAAGAGGATAATTTGTTGAAGTCAATATGCCCACCTATAAATTAATATGAATTTGTTCATTGTGACGAATTAGAGAAGAAAAGTGAAAAAGAAAAAAACAAATTCAAGATGTTTTATACAAAATGTATCTTTTATATATTGTAAAAAAATCGAATCATTTCAAAATTTAATAAAATAATAATATCTTACTAATTATGTAATATTTGAGCTAGAGATTTTCTTTGAAAAGGGAATGTTGACCATTCCTTTCAGACTATCAACTTCAAACGGATCCAAAAATCCATCAGCATCAGGACCTAGATTGATACAGAAACGATCATTAAAAGCACTGACATTCGCGTAGAGTTCGGCGCGTTGATGTCCAATGGTATTGATATGTTCCCAAGGAACATTAGGAGTCACTTCAGGAATGGTTCGATCTCCATATATCTATCAAGCCAGTTAGGATCTTTCTTCATTTATTGTATACACTCGGCGGATCCTCCTATTCGATCGTTGATCTGTTGTACTCGAGGATTTTTTTGTTGTGATATCATTTAAGTCATGAAAGAAAGAATAATCATTGGTATAATAACATGACGACATTACCTTAAATAGGACAGTAATTCAGAATACTATTCTTTCTATATCAATCGATTCATTCTCTTTGTTGATTTTTTTTGTTTACCTCTACTTAATAAGTACAATGTAGTTATAAAAAAATTCAATTTCTGAGGATGATTGAAACCTGTCATTTTATTATTATTCTCTTAATCAAATAGTGTATTTATATAAACAATAATTTTCGTATTGACATTCGGTTTGGCCGTTATAAACATGAAATAATTACCTTTTTCTTTTTCAATCAAAGAATTGAAATAGAGAATGACTACTGTCGAGAAAAAAAATTCTTGAATAAACTATAGACATTATTTTTGCAGCAGATATGAAAATAAAACCTTATGATAAAGTTAAAAAAAAGTCATCATCGTTCTCGTAGAAGACGAACAAAGGTGAGACAGACAAATACTATTGTTCATACGGCCATTCGTTCAATAAAAAAAATTATCACCTGATCACCCTAGTGATGTTTACATCGCCAGTCATTCCATTCGAAATTTACAACAAAATGATAGTTTCTCTACTAATACAAATACTCAATCATCTAAAATAAATCTACAAGAGGTAATAATAAAATATCTCTTTGACAAGAAAAAGAACATATTAATATGAATCTATTTGTTAGAATGATATTGAAAATAATAAGTATCTTGTTCTATGTGTATATAGAATATGCTATTTTCTCATTGCATATTGCTTAACTGGTTTAGTTCTTGGAATACTTTCGTCAATCATTCTTCCTCTCCTACTGAATCATAACAATAATAATAATAGCAGTAGCAGTACAACTGAAACAACACAAATTTTGTAAGATAATGCAATACAGTGAGTTATACAATTTAGAAATATTTTTCATCTAGCTGCTACTACTACAACTGTATCACTAGATCCTTGTACGTACTCAAAAGCAATGATTTTGAATAGAAAATGAGTTATTTTTTATCTTTACAAATAGGTTTAATAGGAACTTATTGGAATAGCACCGGTATTATAGTAGCAGGAATGGGTTCATCTGGTAGTGCTTCGAATAGATTGAGTGCACCGATGGGTTTATTCGTCGATTCCAATGACAATCTATACATTAGTGATACATGAAACTATCGTGTTATGAAATATGTAGCGAATGAATCAAATGGTTCAATAGTAGCAGGTTCAGGAACAGCAGGCAGTGGATTGAATCAATGAAATTTTCTAGAAAAGTCACATCAACTTTTGATCGTACTAAAACACATTTCCGTTGCATCATACATATCAGGGCTCGAAACGGGCCACTCTTTTCATGGCCCGGCCCGGCCCAATATGGCCCGGAAATTCTCTAGGCCCGCCCGACCCAACTTATGTTTCGCTCAGCCCGGCCTGGTCCGGCCCGGTAAAATTTTCTGGTCCGCCAGACCCGGCCCGGGCCCGACAGAATTTTTTTGACATAAGTTTTTCCTCTCAACAAAATATGCAGTTCGTTGCGGTTATTACAAATGTAATTGTGGTAAAATATCCGGTATTATTTTAAGTGTAACTAGCGAAGATTATCGAACTCACAATAAAAGATTCGCGTACGAAAACTAGTTACTTTTTGAATGAGGTACAAACATATTGTCAGGCTATAAAACTTCACAACACTCATTTTATGTAATGCGATATTTTTTGGTATTAGTTTTTTTATCAAGTTACCTCTAGTGGAGACTAAACCACCTTTTTGAATGAATATACACTTGTTTTTCTTCTATTCAGATAGCGAGCTAGCTGATTGTTAACGATGATTTATGAAAAAGGAAGAATCTTTCATATCTAAAGTGTAAAAATGAACTTACGAACATTATGTGTAGGTATTTGTTTGGCTGAAAGATTTTTCTACCGCGCTCTAGCTCACTACATAGTCACACTCAACAAAGATTTTAACATAAAAAATTTGAATAAGTTCACAAAGGTTTTTCTTATCTTCCGAAAATATTCTAGCCTCTGTAAATTTATTCTTTAATCAAAATAGGACGTTTAAAAAATCAAATTTAAAGCTCACACTTTCATATGATGGTCTATTTTTGAGGTAGTGTTCCTATGGTTACTTTTCCCTTCATGAATGTCAATTTTTGAAGATGAAGCTTCACGTGTAGCCGAGAGATGCAACTACTGTGAGGAGTTGCTTGGATTTACTGTACTAGTGATTCTTCCCATATACTTCGAAAACAAATAAAACACACTCATGAGTTCTTTATCAACAGCAAAAATTCCTCAAAATCTTGATAGTAGAATAAAATCAGTTTTCACGTACTTCAAATTTATTGACTAGAATTAGATTTCAATAAAAGGGATGTAATGACTGACATTTCCAATCATTAGAATGAGAAATTTTAATTGATGAAAGTAACCATTTTTACCAGTAAACTTTCAAATGCATCGAAATACGTGATCATTTCATCGTTCAAAATAAATCTGATTTATTTTTTGAGTCATAGGACTGAATCCTAAATATAATTTCTATTATAAAATATTTTTGACGGTTTCCGATAAATAAAACGAGTATATAGTTGCGAAAAAACTTAAAAAACAATACTACGTGTCGGGCCGGGCCGGCCCGGAAAAACGAATGGCCCGCCCGAGCCCGGCCTGACAAAAAGGGTGGCTCGCCCGGCCCGATAAAATATTTCATTGAGCTGGCCCGGGTCAGACCGGGCCGGGTCGGGCTCCGGGCCGGGCATCGGGCCGGGCGGCCCGTTTCGAGCCCTGATACATATTTGATGTAATTAATCCATTGATATTGATTATGATTAAGTTCTTCATTAAACACAAGTACGTATACTGTATATCACAATCTGCTTTTTGAATCTCATCCAAATAATTGCCTGCTTCGGTGATATTATTAGAAATATGACTACCTCTATCACACCCTTGAATGTCGAGGAATTTGACAGTCGTTGCTGTTTGATTTTCGTCAGCAGTAATTAAAGGATCATCGCGATCATATTCCAATGAACAATAGCTACTTTTTTTCGTACGCACTGGAAAGAATTCATTATGTTCACCCACATGCATTCTAAGAAGACGACAAATTAATGTAGTTTTTCCAGAATTTGTATATCCGATAAAACCAATTTTCGTACATAAAGTTCTATAATATTCATTCAATCGAAATGAATTAATATCGCGCTGGAGTGCAAGAAAGAGTTCGTAGATTTTTTATTGGAACATATCAGTTGCATCAAAAGCATCGTTCCATTCGATACTTTTAGTATGAATGGTAGGAAATAAGCAGCAAAGTTCAGCATCTATGATTTCAGCGTTAAGACGCTCACATAAATCAATATAGAATGATTTGGTTGTGTAATGTTTTGATGACAATCAAATGGTCGAATAGGATTATTAACATTAATATTTTCTTAAAGTTGTCTGAGCATGTCAGTCAGCCGATGAAGCATACCATGTACATGGTTTCTCGTATCAAATGCGCTTCCTATCCTATCCCAATTTGTGAATCGTTCAAGTGTGTTTAATAAATGTTTCAAATGATAATGTCGACATACTATCTCGAATTGCAATTCTCTTTTTGGCATCACTGTGGAGTTCTGTTGCCGATGAAAACCATATTTAATAACAATTCTTTCCCATAACTTCTGTATAAGTTCTTCATTTTGAGTCGGTACTGTACCTCGACGATATTCTAACAATTAGAACATACAGCAAAAAGGTCGATTTGGTCCAATACAATTTCGTATCCAAGTCAAACATCGATAAAAATAATTTTGATTACAATTTGTGTTCCTACATATGTACGATGTACGCTGATTTTGTACACCAAATGAACCAGAACAGATGAGACATGCGCTATCAGACATCTGCATAACTTACGTTTTGCGTGTTCGAATTCACTTGCGTCGAATTGACTACTGATCTCATTTATGGTGATTTGATTAAGGTATTTACGATAGTATGCCAAATGAGTATTTATACTTTCGTATCAATGCAGTGAAAAACCCAACATGAAATTCTTCATGATATATCAGTAATAAAAAAATTCTGTTTGAAAAAGATTTTTTTCATCCTTCTTTCCAACATACACAAATCAATATTATCATTCATTCAATACGTGCTTAAGTGATTATCTTTTTTTGTATAATTTTTTGACTATATTTTATCGCATTGCTTGTCTTAAGAAATGGAAATAATATCTAGATGCTAAAATTACAATTTTTTGACTAGGAAAAAGCCCAATCATCAAGTGGGTTTGATCATCTGGACATTCTTTCTCATTCATCAAGCAAGTTCTCATCATCATCATCATCATATGTACATTATCTCGATTATCAAAATGTCATATCGTAATTTTTAATATTTGGTATAGATTGATATAATGTTGTTCGATATATAGTCGAAATCATCCATATTCTCTCCATTAGTAATCGGTCATCATAGTTTCGAGAATCTGATCTTTATTTAAATGTTTTTTTTAGTAATAATAGATTTATTCCCTCGACTGAAAGGAGGAGGGTCATACAAAATAAAATAGTTTTTGTCAGGATCAAAAGAACATCGTCTAAAAGACTCATGAGCATTTGTCTTTCTCATGCACTTCCGGCAAAGTTTGATCAAAGGTTGTCGGGATCAAGCAATCGAAGTGTCGATTAGGAGACTATCCTATGAAGTTGATAGTGGTGATTCGGATCCTTCTAGACATGAGCAAAGAATAGGAGACAATAAGTCAATCATCGTAGCTGAAGTTCAGCTTTGAAAAGTAAGATCCGCGTATGTGCACATATATCCAGTATAGTTAATAGAGCAGAGTCCAGCGAACAGTAATAGATAATGATAAATAGAATTCATTCTGGGGTTAAGGGAGTCGCAGCGACGCGCGTTCCTTGTTTTCTAAAAAGAAATTTTTTCTAATAAAAAACCATTTGTATCATTAAATTTGCATTTATGATAAGATATATAAATTGTTACATTCTTGAATTATTCATTAATCCGATATTAAACTTGTATCAGAATAATTTTTGTTATACGTTCATTTTGAACGTATTTGAATAACAAAATTTCAAACAAATTAGACATAATAAAATGTTAGGAAAAGTTTTATTTTTCACATGTGATCGTTAACGATTTCTGGGCAGATTATTTTTTCCCATTCTATATCAAACTCTATCAGAATATAATACAAATATTGCTTTTCAGTAACATTAATAGATCAGAGAGCGTGAATGGGAGCGAAAACGATGTCGAAATCTAATTTAGGTATATTCTTATTTGATTTTATTGCCATAGGTCTCAACATTCATAAAAACAATGAAATAGACTATCGCGGCACTATTGATAAGAAGTACGAGATAAATAAGAAAATACGAAATTTTCTGATATAAAAAAGAAACAAGAAACACGTTGTTCTATGTAAGAGAATATGTGGAGAAAAGAATGAAACATGGACATCTTCCAATAGAACATAAGATATTTACCATTAAACATGTTTTCAAATTCTCTAGAAAAATTAACAAATGTGGGAGAGTTTTGCTTTGATTGTGCAAGTACGAATATAATATATTAAAATGCGCACAATCATTTCTTTTTTCTTCTTTCTCAATCAATTGCGATTATTTTTTTTGTGACACATTTGTTGTTTACTAAGCAACATCATAAACTTTCTACTATCAAATGGCTTCTTAAAGTATTCATTTTTTTTTTTTTGATTATACAGAATTTTATTCATGACATCCAACTTTTTAGTAGAATTTTTTAGAATGCTTACGAGAGATAAGATGACAATATTCATCAAATAGTGTGAGGATCTTAACTCAGACGTATTATCATACCTTATACCAACACCCAGTAGAATAAAAGTGACACTAAGAAGTGAGTATTCGAACAAAGACAGCAAATGGTTCGAAGTTTTTGAAAGATTAGGAAAAATTGTAATGTATGAAATTTTCGCTCAACCCTCTCGATCTTCCTCGGGACCTAAGAGTATGCCATGAAAAAGTTTGGCATCGCTAGCTCGTACCGTGTCCATGTGCATGAAGAATAGACAGACAAACTTTTTTTTTATATATAAATGTGATTCTCAATAATAGAAATAATAACATTTCTTAATGTCTTTTTTAGAAAGAGATCAAAATGCAAATATCATATTTTGTATACATTTGCTTTGTGAGTATTGCTGTTTGTGTTCGGCTATCTAATTCTCTCGCTACGACGTCATGTACATCAAATGGTGATTGTGGTTCTAATGGAGTATGTTCGAGTTCAACAAATATTTGCAATTGTACTACAGCTGGTTATGTTACTGTCGAATCCGGTAAACCATGTGCTTATGAACAAAAAAAGAAATTAACTGCATTTCTTCTATCGTTTCTTGTTGGCGCTTTGGGTGCTGATTGGTTTTATTTGTCAGCTGGTAGTGCAGGTTATATTGTTGCTGGTGTTTTCAAATTGTTAACATTTGGTGGTCTTGGAATTTGGGCTTTAGTGGATTGGATCCGTGTATTGACAGATACATTTCCTGATGGTCAAGGAGTAGCATTACGCGATTGGAATTAATTATTATCTGAAGACTAAAGATAAAATAATTAATGTTTTCATTTTTCTCATTTCATATGTATTAAAATAAGAATTTTTTTAATGATGAATAATAGTTTATATTCTGAGAAAGAATGTATTATATATTGTAAATAATTAACCCATCCAAATATTTATTCTCACTTCAGCTTGTGAAGAAGTTTGAATATAATTCATATTATAATTTGTATATCGATTTTCTAATATTTTATCAATCCAATATGAAACAGTTTGAGAATTATCATAAGTTTTCATAAAAATTTTCATATTAATTAATTTTGATAGATTATTGATTAAAAATTTGAAATCTATTCGTCGACTAATACTACATTTAAGAATTTCGACATTAGAAAATATTTTGCAAAATCTCCGTAATTCAATATAATTGTTAAATGCTTGTAATGGAATACCACGAATTGTAAATAAATTTAATTTAATTATCTTATTTAAATATTCAGACAATTCATCATCATCTAACAATGGTATTAATACAGTTTGATCGATAGATATCGATGATAATTTCGGTAATTCTTTAATGATTTTTATTAATACTGAAGAATTTGTTATTTTACAATCCCATGATATTTTTAAATAATGTACACCAGATAAATTGAAAATATCTTTGAATGTATTTAGACAATATTGATTTAATATTCCCCTACCCAAAAATTCTAATGAATTTATTTCATAAAAATAAAATTCATGTTTTTTTTGTATTACTTTTTCTTTTGATACAAAATTTGGAATATCATTTGAATCTATTGGAGAAAAATTATATCCACTTGTATCAATAAAAGAACATATATCACATTGATATAATGGACATGAAATCGTACAAATCCATTTGCTAGATTTAGTTAATAAACATTCTGTGTACCAATGATGAGTTTTTAACCAAAAATCACTTTGAAATTTTTGAAATATATTCACAATTTCACTATCAGTGCGCATAAAATCACAATTGAATCTAAATTTAAATGTTTCTAATTGAGATAATGATGAAGTTATTAAATATTCCCATTGATAAGCATTAAGAATAGTTTCGTTCCAATCGGTACATATTGTTAAATATTTAAGATTTGGTATTCTTTTTAGAAAATCTTTAAATATATCAAAATTGCAATTAAGATTGTCTATTACTATGATTGTTAGATTTCCAACAGAAAATTTTTCTCTTGAATATTCATCTCCACTATCAAGTTCTTTAACTTTTAAATAATTTAATTGAGGTGAATTAGTTAATATATCATGTAAAATGGACAAATCACAGTATATGATTGTTAAATTAACAACTGATAAAAATACATCTAAACGTAATGGAAAATTACTAAATGAAGTTATTGACAAGGTTTTTAGTTTTAATATTGTTAGATATAATAATATATTATAGACATTCCAAGCACTTGCATTTATATGAAGTGAAGATAATTTCTTCATTGATGATAGAATTGGTTTTAAATTTTGTATATTTTCATTTCTAGCGATTGTCAATTTTAATGAACGTAAATGAGGAAATTCGACAGTTGAAAATAATAATAAAAATTTTTTTATCAAACCAAAAGAATTTTTATTTGATATATGTAATGAATATATTTGATCTTTAATTTGAAAATTTTCGAAAATATTTTTACAAAATTTATCAAATATTGAATATCGAATATAAGAAAAATCAACATATAATCTTGAATTTCGAATTAGATGATTAAAACGATAATTCAATTGATCAAATGAATTAAATAATTCACAGGCATTAATATATCCAAAACATTTCGATAGAATTTCATTTGGTAATGATTCAAACTTTGTAACACTTTTAAATCTTTTATTCATACTTAACTTGCTTTACAAATATCAGAAAAGAAAATGTTTTCAACACATGAGAATAACGGTAAATATTTACCTTTATTTCATGTGCTTGTTTTATGAGACAACAAATTCAAAAAAGTTACAGAATGTATTCTTGCAATGTCTTCATAAACGATAACAATGTAAATTTAAGTTAGCAGAAATATAATCAATACTGATTTGACATATACCAAAGAAAAGAGAGTTGGTTTATCTTGTTTCACTTGGAAAATATAAGATTTCTTCGAGCTAAATCATCCAATTATTCGAGGATAAAAGTGAGAATGACAATATCGAATTTTTCAATCTTACATAAAAGAGAAGAGTAGGAAAACGAATTTTGATTTTTATGATAAAGAAAGATATTCATTTTCTATACTTTATTTCAAACTGAAAATAATGCATTATTCTTGTTTTTGATTTACTGTTCTCAATTGCATTTGACATTCAAAAAAATGATCTAATTTTAATATTACAACTGTTTATAACAATTGATAGGATTTGGTTAATCTACAAAATTATCCATACATTTTTTCTATGAGATTGAAATCTTTTGTTTTTTAATTGAATATGATTAATCATTTTCGAATTCAATTTCTAGATTTTTATAATAATAATAATTTAAAAAATGTTTGTTGAAACTATTTCGATTATTGGATAGTCTGATAGATCGCACGAATATCGTTGATATCAATACGAAAATCGAGTATCATAATAATTTACATAAATACATATTAATTTAGTCTCAAGCATAATAACTGTGGGAAATAAATACATCAGCCAATATAACGAGTTGATCTTCAGTGAATTGTTGTTGATGTTCATGCCATGAATCATGATGAGTACGACGAAATTCTGACAAACATTGTTTAACCGATTTCTATAAACAAAAAAATCAATTTTATCATACAGAACTAGAATGAACGATACACACTTGTATTATATCAGGATCATGTGAATGTTCACAGAGAAGCATTAATGTTTCTGGTACATAATCTGGAATATCATATGGACTTGCACGAACAATAGCGCACAAACCCAAAACACCTACAATTGAAACCAAAATTAGTGCTAGATTCAAATGAGACTTCTTTACTGTCGTTTTTTCTAATCCACCAGTTTCATAGGAAAATATTTTGTCTAAGTATTAGATTTCAAATAATGTATAGATCACTGTATTCTTTTCCTTGTAGAGAAAAGTCCTACAAACATAAATTGTTTGTTTGTATGTTGGCATCTCGCTGATTGGCCCATAAATTATATAAAGGTTTAAAAGGGATGTTTTTTATAAGGGTTGAGAAGGATACTCGAATCTGGGGTTAGTCTTTTTTAAATTTTTTTGAAGATTATTTGTTTAGAAATAGGTATTATAGATGGAAATAAGTGATTTGTAGGTCTTATCCTCAAAATAAACAAAGTGAAAACCATCTATCAGACAACAAGATCGAGCTTCTTCCTGGTGTTTTCTCGAGAGCTTATATTTTATGATCAGGATAAGCCAGAATTAATACATAACAAGTAAGAACAAATTTCGATGGTCTTCCTTCTAAATAAATCCCTATTCCATTATTCAAAAAACGATTTACTGTTATCATTAAGCAGAACATTACAGGTCACATCGATTTATGTACTACTTAATCGAGTGGAGAGAGCGAAAGATGCAACAAGAATGTACTTGTTTTGATTTTTGAAATTGTATTAATAAATAATCTGTTGATAGTTCAAAAATATCATCTTTACGAGAAAGAGCTCAGTGAGTTTTCCGGACGAGCGTTACTTGTATATATATGTACTAACCTCCATGTCGTTGAACAATGTTTTTTGGTAATGTCACTTTTTTTCCATCGATTTTTGTGAAATAATCGATCTTGCTCATGAGACAAAAATGTTTCTTTTATAATAAGAAAATAAAACATTGTTTTAATAGTAAAAAAAAAACTAAAAATTTGTCGTACCATATCTTCACGAGTGACATTTACATAACCACATTGATAGAAACCAGATAAAGTCATTGATGCAACTATTCGAACTTCAAATTGTTCATCAAATAGACATTTTAATACAAGTTCATGTAATCGTTTAGCATAAATACGAGCATTAAATAAATTCGAAAAGATCATGGTTTGAATAGATTCAATAGCCGCTCGACGTGCGTGCCATTTTGAACTGGTACAAATCTATATGTATTTTAATGTGCAAATAAGAAAGAGATATTCGATTATGAATTGATCTTTTTTAAAACGTACATGTGTTAACTGTTGAATAAGTGCATCCAAATAATGTGCATTTAAATAACTCATTCCAACATATAATCGGCTATGTGTTAAACCTTGTTTAAAAGTATCATCATTGCCAGCAATACTTTCAATTTCACAAAGCTACAAAGATGAATTTTTCAATATGTTAATACGTTCATAGATTGATTTAATGTACGTACGTAAGAAAACATCCGAATGATACCATTTTTTATCGGCTGTCGACATTGTGTGAAGAATTGAGAATGAATTCGAACAACTAGATTATATTGATAAAACAATCGATGTTGCTTTTTTTAAACACTAATTAGTAAATTTCTACCTGTTTCAATAAAATCAAATGCTTTACGAGCGTCGCAATCAATTCCAACGACTTGATCTGAAACATTATCTACGCATATCACCAAAGAACAGAATTTTATCTTACTTAACGGTGTTTTTTCATAAGTTTCAATGGCTTCATGTAATCGTTCACATATTTTATCGAAAAATTCATCAGCATTCGGCTGACGTATTGATTTTCCATTGAACAATGTTATATCATAACTTAGAGATATCCCTAACATACTAATCACAAATAAAAATAATTTTACTCAATATTAACACATAATACATGAGATTTCTCACTGACTTTGCAACACGATCTCGTACATCTTTAGATGAATGATCCAATAATAATTTAGCTAATTGATTAATATCGCATAAAATAGATGGAATACGCCATTGAAATACGTTTAAATTTCGGAATAGAGACCAACGTGATATTTCATTGGCTGTAGTCAACATTGTTTTATTATTGATTAATGTATACATAAAATCAATTAATCGATGCATTCGACGAGGATCTTCATTCTCCTTTTAGATTTAAAAAAAAACATTATTTTCTAAGAGAAATAAGGAAAATAACTGACCACACTATATGTAAAACATGTATTCCAATAGAGACGATTTTCCCAACTGAGATTGGTAAAAACTTCAGTCAGAAATGGTGTCAATTTCTCCCAGAGTTCATCAAGCTAAATCAAATATAATAATAGATGTGTTAAGAAGAATTGATTGATTGTTGAAAGTGAAAATATTCTACTTACCATTTCTAATGTCCAATATTTTGAACCTCGAATTAATCCAGTTACTATTTCGGCTGCAACACGATGACTACCTAATTCTTTGTTTTTTGCCTTTTCACGAATGAGTACGTACAGTTGTTCCATGAAATTGTCAAGAAATGCAAGACCAAAGTTACGAAAGAGACCCTGAATAATCAATTGTTTGAGACTTGCTAACAATGGAAGAGTGTATACTGTTGAGCAAATAGATTGACTATGTTCGGATCCAATGGTCATTCTCACCGAGAAACTAACAAATTTAAAATATGACGTGCTGACGGCGAGCCTGGATAGAGATCTATGGACATCAAGATATGTGAAATTTACGTTTAAAAATGAGTCAGGAAAAATTTTATCCACTATTGTAAGAACAAAATATAGTGTTGCTCAGACCGATTATAGGATTTGTCGAGATCCTCTTTTATATGGCCCGAATAACACCATGTTTTATCCTGACAATAGTGGATGAAACCTTTCCTGATTCATTTTTATACCTAAATTTCACATACATTGATATTCATATATCTCTGTTCAGGTACGCCATCAGCATGTCATATTTTAAATTTGTTAGTTCTTCGGTGAAAGTGACCATTTAATCCAAACATAGTCAATATCTTTATTCAACAGAACACGCCTTTCCATTGTAAGATCAACATTAGTATTTTAAATATACATTGTGCAATGACAACTAACAAGAGAACTTTTCAGGTACCAGAGCGCTTTTGAGTCGAAATTTAGTGCATCTTATAGGTCTCAGTAAATTATGTTTATGGTTAAAAGAGTTCGGGTTCATGGTGTGCTCTTGATGAGATACTGGGATTTTAGTGAATTTTCCCTATAGGACCCTACTTTTCCAACACAACTTTATTTTCGAATTTTTCACATGAAACTTTTTCCGTATAAAGCCTTCAGATTTTCTATAGATAGTATTTACAACATGTATCTTTTAAAAAATTCGCTAGAACCTCGATATCTCACCAGGAACACATCATGGATATGAACTCATTTAACTACAAACATAATTCATAGAGGAAGTATAAGATGCACTAAACTCCGACTCAATAGCACCCTGACACCTGAGAAAGTGCCCTTGTAAGTAATTAAGTGAAATTTGACGATTAAACTTAAAAATGTTTGATAATCTAAGATTTATTTGTTCGTTTTTTTTTTTCAATTTACCTTGTACATTGTAAATCTAGTTTTATCAAACTTGATTTCATCTTTTTCTTCATCAAAAACTACACATTGTGTAAATCGTATAATGAAATTCTTGTCAATAAAATGATCATATAAAATAGCTACTTGTTCTGGCATATTATCTAGTGTGTAACGTTCTCGTTTATTTATTGGATATTTAATTATTTTTGGCCATGTATAATAACCATGAAATGTTTTATCCAAAAAACATGTTTGTTCCCATTCGATTTGTGTCTGAGGAGGTTTATAATCATTGAATGTTATCCATAAATTATCATCACGATCACCTGGACAACATTCATCATTGACACTGATTGGTAATGGTTTGCCAATGTCATGAAGAATTTCTTCCAAAGTTTTTTTCACATAGATTCGAGATGACTTTTGCAAACGACACAATGCTGAAACGCCCTTTGTAGCATACTAGGTAAATTTGAATAGAAATTCTTCAGATTTTTAATAGAATTTTTCAACAAACCTTTCGTAATTCAATATTATCATGAATGAGAAAATCAACAAATGTTCTAATACATGATGATGGAATTGAAACATGGTTTTGAAGAAAAAGACATAAAAACGACATTGCCGTTTTTTGTTGTCCCCATGTTCTCAATATTTAGGAAGAAATAAAATTTTTGAATATTAAATAAATAATACTTACAATGAATCAATTTTAAGTAATGAACAAAGTGTTTCCATTAGATTAGTGTAAGATTGTATATCATCTCGATTATATTCTTCACGTGTTTTCATTTCGTTTGGTTCTAATGGACGCCATAGATCAATTGCTGCATTCATAGATATTTCATTGATATTTTGAACAATTCCTTCCGTTACGAAATATTTATTAATTTTTTTATTAATATCTGCAATTAAATTTCGTATGCTAATCTTTTTTGTATGAGTTAAACATGCAATCGATGGCCATAACTTTTCTTTCATTGTCCATGAATATTTAGTAGGAAAGAAAAAAGAATCATTACCAAGAAGAGTATACAAACATCCCTAAATCATTTTCAAGTAAATTAAAGAGAGAAAAATATATGACAAACTTTAAGTTGATCATGATCGATTTCGTCTGACTTATTAAGGAGTTCGACAATGGGATCGATAATAATTTGAAATGAACATCGATAACACTTTAACATACAGAAGAGTTCGAATTGTGCTTTGCGACGTACCTGAAATATCTTTAATAAAATATTCATTAGAAAAAGTTTAACTTACTTCACTGTATGGATTAATCGATAATTCAAACAATTTGAGTATGATTTGTTTATCAATATCGGTTAATATTCCAAAATTACTCAATTCAACTTCCTAAAAATTAATAAAGATAATTAATTTTGATTTTCTTTAAAGATTTTCTATTACTTGAATTTGCATTTCCATTTTTCGAATTGTCAACGAACGAATATTTTGTCCTTCACCGCAAAGTTTATTCTTTAATAATTTGTCGCGAGTTTTAAAATCTTTTTGTGAAGAGTAAACATAATCAAATACACCATAATAGATAGATATTAATGGATAAAACTAAACAAATCAAAACATAGAATTTTGAAATAAGATATCTCTTATAATCTATTTTTACTTTTAAAGCTTTCATTATCGATGAAACATCATCCGAATGATTTTCTATAAGAGTATCTTCAAAGAAAAGATAATTTATTTCAATTTATAAATCAATAAAATATTTACCAAGTAATTTTCCAATATCGGTAAGAAGACGCATGCGTAAATTTTCTCGGAATTCTAAAAATGAAAATTAATTTAACAATTATTCGAAATTACTCATGTCACAACTTTTTTTTTAGCAACTCCGACGTAGTCATCGTAGTTCGTACTGACGCGTTGGGATCAAGCATACTAGCTCATTCCAAATTTTTACAGTGAGGAAGACACTTCACTTATCTTTCCAAAGAATAAAAATACGTATCAGGGAGTACTAAAGGGTCAATATGAATATCTAATCATTACATGGATGATTAATTTATAAACTAATTTATTATTAACTGAAAGATTTAAGTAATTATTACATCGTTAGTAGATTAATCCGATAGTTTTTTATTTAGTAAATAGACGGTTAACGAATTAATAATCAGTCACTTAAATGAATTATTAATTGGTTACTGGTTCATGACTCATCGCTTGTTATCAGTGAAAGTGAATGTGTCATCTCTAGTAATGAATGATTAACAATGATAATATATGATCATCGATGACCATAATCTAGTACAAGTGTGATTTCTTTTATCGCAGTTTGTTCGTAATCTAACACATAGGATATTCTTCTTCTTACTTGGTTCTTGTGAATAGATTGGAAATTGAATTCGATATTTTGAATCATATGGAACAACTGATGATGTACTATAAAATTTTCTTATTTATTCAAATGTTTATAGATATTCAATGTTTACTTACAGATGTTGTATTTGTTTGCTTTCGATACGTGGAATCATACGAAAACATCCAATGGCAATTGATTGAATAAGAGTGAGAGATCTCAATCGTTCATTATTTGACATTTTTAAACATTTCTCATTCAACAATTCTAATTCAGGATAGATAAATGTTTCGACAAATTCACAAGCAAAATCAATTTCATCGATATTTGGAATATGAAATTTAACTTGAAGTTTATCAAGATCAACGTATTGTCCCCATACCTAAATGATTATACAGATAATTAATATAATATAGATGAGTGAAATTTACTCGAATTGGTAAAAAATCAACGAATGATTCATCAATATTTTCAATTGTAAGTCGATAATCAATTGAATATACATGAGTAAGTGATATGAGTAATTGTTTAGCAGCATTAGCAACAGATTCATATGAATTTTTATTAATGATATGAATACATTTTTGAAATACAGACATAATCATTTTTTTATAGATAAGCAGAGTATCACCACGGGCACGAACTAATTCCGCAAAAAGAATTAAATACCAAGTAAGTTCAATATCTTCTTTGTTATCCGATAATATTATATTTGATTCGACATTGTTTAAGATATTTTCAATGGATTCACATGTTTTAGGCAAGAGATATTTTAATGTTTCAACGGGATTACCCTTGACAAGTGCTTGAACAAGACAAGCAACAATATCTCGGACTTTGGGTGATAAACATTCACCACAAACAAAATTTACTATTTTCTCTCGAATTTTCTAAATATTTATATAGATTATTTAATTTAATCTATCTGATGAAATAATGTTGATACATACTTGAAAGATTTTATTACTACATTGTTGAATAATACTAAGTAAAATTGATGTTAATTTTAATTTGATGGTATTATCAGTCGTATTAGCATTTGTATCAGTTTCAATAGCATCAGACATATCTGCTGATAGTATATCAATCATTCGAAATATTCGATTGAGAAATTCTATGACAAATTCTTCAAATTTTCCTGTTGATAAACATACCTCTTTTTCAATCTATGAAAATGAAATTTTTTATTTTTTAAATTAAATTTAAATCTAACTTCTGTTAAATCATTTCGTATATTAACTGCTGATGAACAATCTACACATATGATAACCGTTAGAATAGTATCAAGAAATTCCAATGTAATTGAAGTTTTTTTCATATCATTTAAATCAATGCCCGGTAATGCAGACATAAGCAATGGTAATACATAAGTTTGTCCATGAGAATAATAAGGTGTTTGTTGTACTATTTGACGAGCAATATGTGTTAAACAATTCATAATTGATGTGAAACGATGTGGTTCAGTCATACTGTTAATAGAGGAAAAATGTTTTTCGACAATTACAGGTACAATTAATTCTGGTCGAAGTATAGAAAGGTATTGACAAGCTTTAACTGCTTCTTCAGCATAGTCTTTATTAAAAATGGAGATAAATGCATACTCTTTGACACAATTAACAAAATCAGTGATATCTTGTTCAGTGAGTCGATGTGATTCTAGTGGTGCAAAGAACCATACAGGATGAGTTTTTCGTTCTCTATAAATATCTTTAGAATTGAAAAACACAAGAAATTTCTTTAGTTCTACACTTACAAATGAACTCGATCAACAAAATCTTCCGCAAGTTTTAAGACAAATTTAACGAGATTCTCTTGAAATTTTGCCGTGTTCGATGGATGATAGAAACTTTTAATACTAATAAATAAATCTCGTAAATATTGAAGACATGAATTTCCATTGCCTATCATAGCGACAATCCATTTTGTCGTGTAAGCAACAATATATTTGTATTTAAGTGGTGATGTTTGCATTTTACCAATTGGAAGTGAAAATCCTCTGAGTATGCGCGTGAAAATCTAACAAAGAAATATTTCTATATTAAAAAAAACAAATGAATAAATCTCATCACTTGTGATAGCCAAGGTTCCCAATCAATATAACCAATATTGTTCCAGGCCAATGATGAAAGAATTTCAGTTAGTTGCTAAATTAGATTATCAATCAGAGATGTTCATATATGTAACTAATAGAAAAACTCACCCATTCCCATACTGAATGATTGTACATACTTTCCCAGATGCCAAAAAATTCCGACAACCATAATCTGAAATGTGACACATGTAATGAAAATGAGGAAAAAAAAGAGAAAATGGTCAAACTTGAATCCTTGACTATGCAAATTTGGAGGTAGATTGGCGGGAAGCAGAAGTTTAAACATCCTCATTGTTTCATAAAAACGATTTTCAATAGGACACATCTGTGGACGTAATTCATCGAGAATTTCTTGAGTGGCTGTTGCCGAAAAGTATGGAGCACAAGTACGTGTGCAACGTATAAGTGATGACTCAATGTCTCTGAAAAGAAACCAATAGCAACGATAAATTATTATAAAAAATCTAATGAAAAATTGTATAAACTTTGGCAAAGTGATCAATCCATAAGTTTTATCATGATTGTTAAAAATAAGTCGAGCCCATTCGTAAAATGTTCGCCAACTGATTATCAGATCGGCTTGTGTAATCAGACGAGTCTTTCTGAAAAAAATTTATTCTATTATTTTAAGTTTGTGTTAAAAAAGAAATTGAATATAAACCGCATGAGATCAGAGAGCATATCAAAACATGTTTGCACATGTGTATAATTCAACTCGTTAATGGAAAGAATAGATAAATAGAAATTAATCAATTTAAGATGATCGGCTTTATTGAAATTGAATCCGTAGAGTAAAATGAATTGTTTCAGTTTGTATGTCCAAATTAAAAAGCCCGGTTCTAGTTCGCTCAATTGAATAGTACGCGATAAATTTTCTTGAATTTCATCGAATAATGTAGAACTTTGCCTTGCAATGAATTCATGAAATGGTGAGTATTTATTGTAAATATTAGGTTTCTGCAGATTGTTGTCATGTTTCTTCTCATTGTCTGTATTTATAATCCGTTCGCTCTCGATCGAGTAGTGCTCCATTTGTGTATCTGATGAGACAATATAATTAGACCAAGAATGTTGCAAAAGAATGTTCAACTGGAATATGAGAAATAGTTGGCAGTTGGATGGACCTTCGATTGATATAAGTGTCAAAAAATATTATAGTAACAAATAAAAGTTAGATTGAAGTATTTCAAATAAATGTGAACAGCATCGAGGAATTCTATTCGAAAGGTCACTGTATAAAATTCATTTGATGAGGGAATCTATTCAACTGATTACTCGTTTTTGAGTTCAGACTTTGTGCATGAAGCAGACCTCAGGAAGGTATGAGGAACCCAAAATGGATAAGTGCTCGATAGGCCATCTGTCCAGAATTATAGGTATTTTACTGGAATTTTAGCACGAAATACCGTCATTTGATTTGTTGGTATGAGCCATGTTACAGGCTAAAATTCCAATAAAATACCTATAACTCGGTTCTCTTGTCAAATCGATAAAGCTCTGACGTAATGTGAATCTGAGTCTTGAAACATTGCTTTTCATGGATCAAAGATAATTATTTATTATAAAAGCTTTCTTGGTGTGTAATGACAGGTTTTGCACATAAAAAACAGTCAATGAGAGGTGCAACAAATCCCAAGCTTTTGAACTAAGTAGTTTGGTATCATTTAGATTAGGCTTGCTTTCGTATATGGTAAGACAAGGTATCGATAAAAATACTTGATATAAGCATGGGTGTGGCATATTCAGGAACTTAGGATCTAATACTAAGTATTTGTAGGTTTACACCCTCAAGATGTGAACCAAATTCAAACTCTTTTATAGATTTGTTTCATCCCAACAGTAGATAGTACAGTGCTGTGCCTTCTACTTCAGAATTGATCCTTACAATGATTGCAAACTTTTTTACACTGCCATTAGCAGAGCAGTCATCTTATTCCGCAATGTTGAACATTCCAAAATCAGTTCCCTCCAATTTCGGAAATTCTGCCATCGTATACCATAAAGCGATTGCTCAACATTCTGAAATCGGTAGGAATTGCTAGGTATTCCGTGCAATTCCAAAGTACAGCCCATGAAAAGAATTCTGGAACACTCAAGAATGGCTTCCCAAGTTTCAATATTTCATTCATATTAAATTTTACACGGGTGGTGAATTAGATTATTGGTTAAGCTTTCATATTATAACATGTAAACACAAAACTTTTGTTTTTAATGTAAAAAAAAAACACAGAGAATAAAAATTGTCCAGCAGAAAAACGATCTGGGACATAGCCGTTGGTCAAAAGTATGCGCCCCATATTTTATTCGATATGAGAGATGTGATGCTAAATATTTGTGTACATATACTACATGAGATATGTAGATTAGCGACATCAACTCGACCTTTATAGATTGAGTTGGAGAGGAGTTATGATGAGCAGCAGCTCATACTATTGTGAATCCTATAACTCAAGAACAAAAGATCGCTATGGGCTGGAAAACCAATCGTTATGTAGCCCTTGTATGTACCCATCTGGACTAAAAATTTGATGAAGGTTCATTGAGCTGTTCAAAGACTGTGCTCATATT
This sequence comes from Macrotrachela quadricornifera, assembly GCA_022393335.1. NCBI lineage: Eukaryota > Metazoa > Rotifera > Eurotatoria > Philodinida > Philodinidae > Macrotrachela > Macrotrachela quadricornifera. The sequence goes on along the minus strand of JAJEKB010021442.1, from coordinate 2,520,233 downwards.
ACCGTTACGGTCAGTCTTCAGTGATTTAGTTCTCTCAGTCGAAACTCAGGAAAATTACAAAAAAATCGAACCAAAAATTCTACAAAATATCGCGCAGCATTTGCGGATTGTTGTCCACAATTTTCGTAGACTGTATTCCTCATTAACAATGACGACGACATATGGATTATAGTTCACTCAGATGGTAAACATACTATAACGGTCATATGGTGGCATGTCATAAGAAATATACTCTAATGACTATATTCTTATGATCAGTAGAAGGATCCTCGAATCGAATTGGACTCATTCCGACTGATTTCACTATATACTGCGAATGACAAGATTATATCGGCTGTCCACCATATTCGTCCCTCGATATTTACCTCACGAACTATTTATTCTCGTTATTGGAACGATCGTCAGCGGGTACATGAATACGTTTTTCATCGGTTATATTTAAAACTCTTTTGGTTATAAATAGTTCTGTTCGAGTCTGTTAATCAAGACAATGCATTAGATTCCAAACAAAATGAATCTAATGTAAATTGTAGAATGGAAATGTTTTGTGGGAAAATCAAATATTCTTCAAAAATAATGGAAATTATTTATTTAAAAAAACTCGTTGTATGGATAAACTGACGGTGTATCTCAATGTATCAATAAATATTAGAGGTAGTTTCATAGAAAAGAATAAACAATTGTTTACTTTATTCTCATGTGTAAAAGCACATTTTCACTTACTTCAGAGAGATTGCTTTTTAACTGGTGTTGTGCTTTTTCACGAGTGAGTGTGCTTTATTTGCAATACTCTGATAAGCTTCTTCCTCCTTTTCTGTGTTTCTCACCAGATACTTGACAGTCTATGTCAATATTGACTTTTAATAATTTTTTTAACGCATCTATGTCTGACTCTACCACCACTACTGTATAGTTGTTGTTAATTGATTTTTTTTTGTGAAGGTAAGTGTATTCAATTGTCGGCATCTCAGGCAGACAGAAATTTGAAAAAACGCGTTTAAACGCACAGTCAGGGAACCGCGAGTGTGAGCTAAAGATGCTGAGTAATAAAATGTGAAAAACGCCATTTTTGGCGTAGAATTAGCACTTTTAGAGCGTTAAAATGCTAAAAAAAACCTGGTTTTCTTGACGTTTTAGCACATAAGTTTTGAACTGTATAAAAAAAAGTGTGTTTAAACGCGTTTTTCCAAATTCATGTCTGTTTAGGATGGATGACTACATGAAGTGACAGAAGAAAAATCTAATTGAATCGAAATAACTCACAAAAATTATTTGTTTCAATGCTGAAAAACAGGTCACCTTACAGTTAAACAAGTAGTAAAAAGAAATTCGTACAAAATCTATTGAAATTTAAATGAAGATAAAACTAAAATATGTACTTCTTAGAATTACTAACTTGAAACTTGATTTTATGAACTTTTTTAAGGTTCACCTTAAATATTCTACCAAATTTAATTTAATCTCTCAGATTTGAAGTAGTATAAACGTATGGAAATTTCACTTCTTCTTTTAAAGTAACTATTTAATATAAAGAATCGAGCATATAAATCCATATACATAAGATATAGCGGAACTAGTTTCACCTCCGAATCAGTCATACTCAATTCCAGGAATTATGTCAGAACTTCTGAAAATTCTAAGTAGTTTCGTAGTGACCGAATTCTGCGAATTGATTTCACTCACTCGTGCACGGTGATGTAATCAATGTTTAATTTCTGGTGTAAATAATTTTAGCATAAGATTACGTCGAATTTTTAGAGACTTCATCGTAAGGTAGTCCTCTTAATTCCACGAATTGATGAAACTCAATCAATTTGATAGTACTAGATAGAACTAAGTCTACAATGACCAACATTACTCTATTTATTTTTATTTTTTGTGATGATTGTACAGAGCAAAGGCGGTGAAGCGTCTTGAATCTAGGTGAGGCTCATAATATTTTCTTCTTCTCATCTGTCGAACTTCGACGGCCAAACTTTTATTAGAGTCGGAGCAGCAAAAAAACGCTCGTTTATCAAGTTCAATAAATCAAAAGAATCAATAGAAAAAAAAATGGAGATGATTAAAAAGTACCAAAGAAGCATTTTCTCTGTTCGTTTCGTGATACAAACGTAGAGTAAATACCGTTCAAGCCGATAGAGTTCATCTTCTCCTTGTAAATATGAGTCTGCGTCATTATCGGTTGGTAACATGTCTTCATGTAGTTCATCATAGAAAATGATCTTTCTGAGATAGCAGTAGTCACAAATACCGTTAGTTACAGATGTAAGAACTTATTATACTGATGAAACATTGTTTTTCCAATAGGCTATTTATTCATAATATTGATATTTGTTGAAATTTTTGTTATTTTCACAATTTCCAACTGTTTATCATGAATCGCTGTTCGGCACAAATCTGCAAACATAGCACATTCATGTTTTAACCGTTCACGATCAATATTATCGTCAATGAAATCTTCTATTTCAACAAAAGGATCATTATTGATGGTGGCATGACAACCATTCGCGATCGCCAACAAAAAGTCTTCAACTCGGCACAATATGGGAAAGATTTCGCATAGAACGGTTTAAAATTATTGCCTGTTTTAATCTGAGTGAAATAGTTAATTAATGCGTTGACGGTGGACAACGCATCGCCTAGATGATTGTCAATGCATTGTAGTGAGTAAGAAATTTCTTCGGTAGCTACGAAATTCGAAGTTGTAATAATAACTTCAGTTTGTTATCAATAAAGATGAAAAATTCTAGATATGAATTTACCTAATTTCAGGCCAAAGTAAGTATGAAACTTTTCCATTTGGTTTAGCTATTCAACTGCTTTGATTGCTGGTTCACCTTTATCTTCGACTAACTCTTGTATGACTGATTTGGTAACCTGATAATTCATCAATAAAGAGTTCATTGACAAAGCTCGAACTGTCCATCTAGTGGGACACAAAGACTTCAAATTTGTGGAAGCAATCGATGGCTCAATCGATAGTTTCTTCGCAATATTCAATCGTTTGGGTGATTTTCGAACAAATTGAACAATATCTTTCTTAATATGCAGAGCTCTGTCAATCACAACAGAATCTCATGTTAAATCTTGTAGTACCAAATCGACACAATGTGCGTTGCAACGGAAGATGTATGCATTCTTTGATTTTCGAAGAATAATAGCGGCAACACCATTATATATCCCACTCATTGATGTAGTTTCGTCATAAGCTTGGCCACGACATTTTCCAATATCCAGATTGCATCGAATAAGAACAAGTAGCGCTCGTCTAAAGACTCGCTCAGCTCTTTCTCGTAGAAATCATGTTTCTAAACTACCACCAAGTTATTTCTTTATAAAATTAAAAAATGGAAGTCAGATTCAAGTTTCTGGACCTCAATTGCTTTACTCAAACTTTATAAGAAAAAGAATTTTTGTAAGAAAGTTGTCCTTTGTGTAAGAAAATTGATCCTGAAAAAAATTTCAAAAAACTAACATAAGATTCGTGTTCCTCGACCCCGGTTACCCTTCGGTCAACCCTTATGTTTTTTTGACCCTCTGCGGACATACAAGCAAGCAGACAATTTATGTTTGTAAGACTCTTCTCTACGAGAAAGAGAATATTTTGAAATTTTCCTAGTTTCATTTTTCTTTCTTTATACGGTTTTTTCCATCTTACATTGGAATATTTCCAGCCTAGCATAGTATGTACATATATATATATATATATAATTTTTCTTATAAGTGTGATATTTGTTGTGAGTAAACTAAATTTCTCTATCTCCTTTTTTTCTTCAATTTTGGGCTTGGCATCAAAACGTGCCAGCATTTTAGATAAACAGTGAGTTGTAAGCGAGTATTATGGCAACTACTGCTGTGATATCGACGATGCCGTCTTCGTTTACTTATGAAGATTTAGTTTCACATGTTCAAAGAATTCGAAGTCAAATAGGTGAAATGGAGAATATTCTTGCAGATCAATGGACAAATAAGAAAAACATCGGAAATGAATTGAAATCTCGTCAATTGACTTTTATTGATCCTTATGGAAATCAAATGACTAATCAATATATGGATCATGAATTAATTGATAAAATAATCAAAAAATACAAGAAGAATTATGTACCAAAATATTTAAAACAATGGATAAAATTTGGGACTATGAATAACAACGATATTACTCCATTAACTGATTCTAATTTTGTGTCAACTGTATCTAACTATACAAATGATTACCGATTTGTTACATATGGTGAAGTAACAGTGTGGATTGGAAGTTATGAGACATTATCATATCACAAAATTCTACTGCGGGTTCTACTCACAGACAAAATAGAGAAAATCAAACTTCCAATAATAGGGCAGCCACAGTTTACTAATGTAGAATTAAAATTTAGTGTGATAAATGAAAATGCGAAACCGAATGAAAAAGATTGGGATGAAGGTACAACACTTAAGTTAGAAGATACCATCATGTCATCTCGGTTATATGAAGAGAATTCTATCATCATGGCAAAACTTATCAAAGACAAGGTAAATTATGCTTATTTTTTCGTCAGGACTTTACATAATTGTTTTTTCTATAGACTAATAGTACAAATTGCATTAGTAATTATGACTTATTTGTAAAAACTCTTACGGGAAAAACTCTCACTTTAAAAGTGAATTCTGAAATGGATATCGCTACGGTAAAATTATTGATACAAAATATGGAAGGTATTCCTTCTGATCAACAACGTATTATATTTCTTGGCAAGCATTTAGAAGACAACATACCTCTCTGGTACTACAATATACAAAAGGAATCAACAATTCATACGGTACTCCGCTTACGTGGTGGAATGTATCATTTGACTAGTGGTCGACATGATTTCAAAGATATACCATCTTTTGCTGTCGAAGCGATAAAAGATGTCTTCACATTCAAGTTTAAAGATATGTATCCCGCTGATCGTTTGTCACCAGCTGAATTACAAAATTCTATTTTACAAGCACAAACTGTTTTTTCAGAATTACATCGTGCAACCGACCAATACTCAAGATCAAATGATGTTCCCAATTTGGTGAACATCATGTTTCGTACAACTGTTAATGATGACGACGACAGTGAGAGCGAAGATGATGATGATAGTTCAAATGATCAATGACAATCATCTATTCCGCGACAATTCCGAGGGTTTTGTTATCATCATTGACTTTCGTTTATTAATCAAGATATAACAGACGTTAATAAAATACGATGTTTTTTCAACAAGTTAATATTTCGTCAAAGATAAAACAAGAGGAGTCCATTTGTTTGTTGTACATAAATGTAAAGTTAGTGATATGAACTACCAAAAAATGTTCCGTTGATATAGCGTAGCCATTCGATGGTTTTAGAAATCGAATTTTGTTAACTTGAGAGGAGTTGAAAAATGTAAAATAATGGAGACTTTTCATCACGAAATATCTTAGTCAAGTTCTACTAATTTCGAACTCAAACGATTGGATCATGTAAGTCTTTTCCAATTCAGTTGTCTTAAATTGATGCTATTTTCAAATGCCAATGAATTATGAATGATGATCGGATTATATCAAACTCCACGTTTCTCAGTGTGAGTCAAAGCAAACCATGACGCGTTTCGACCTTGCTCAAGGGTCTTCTCAGATGGTTTCGACTTAGTAATAATCATATGATTCCGTAGAATCACAAATATATTACATGATCTACAAATTTCGACGACCGAAGTCGTTATAGTAGATATCTTTTGTAACAGTGGTGAGTCAAAGCAAACCATGACGCGTTTCTTTTTTTTTGTGTTATTTTTTTTTATTTATTTTTTCATGAATGTAAATTTTTTATGGAAATTTTACAGCGTGAAAAGAAAGATAAAGTTTTTTAATGTGTGTTATTTGTGTTCGCGTTTTTATTTGATTGAGGTAATGAATGTTTGGTAACCATTTCCTTGCTGTTGTTTTTATTATTACGATTGCCAACTATTAATTTTGTGTCTTGAGGGTGAGGGTGAGTCTAGCTACCATAATCTAGATTTCACGTCGGCTAAAACGATCATCAGACGGCTTAACCTTAATGATTCAAAGGAATCACAAAGATTTATTGAAGCAATTATCCAAAGATAAAGTTCAATCTTGAGGGTGAGGGTGAGTCGAGCAATTGCCATGATCCAGATTTCGACCTTGCTTAAGGGTCTTCATCAGATGGCTTTGACTCTGTCCTAGTTATCTGAATGATTACGAAAATCATAAATGAACTAGAAAGTTCTATACTGAATTCTAACCTAGAAAAGTTAGAACCGATAGATATCGTTATATGACAGTGGTGAGTCGAGCAATAGGTTCGGCTCGCGGTTGGATTCTCGATTTGTTTGTTGTTTGCTTCGTATATCATGCATCTTTGTTTGTGTAGATATGAGAGGTTTGAGATGGAGTTTTATGTTTGTTTCATGGCTTTTCAGTGCCTTTTGATCTTGTGCTTGCTATGTTTTTGTTTGTTTCTTCTTTTGCTCATAATAATTGTAAGATTTTATTTATTGCAGTAGTCTGTTTAATCTGAAAGAGAAAATATGGTGTAGAAAAATCCGATTATCTTAATGTATGAAGTTTTGTTATGTGTGGGTTTATTTCGTTACTATGAAATTTGTTTTGTATAAGGAAACAGTTTATATTAAAAGGGGTGATGGGTAGTAAAGAGATACGTGTATCGTATGGGTTTTTTGTTTCGAATGCAATAAAATTTCTTCACATGTTTTGTTTATTGAATAAGTATGGGCTGCGACGTACTAGTTCTCGCGTTAAATATCTTCGATTTCGAGTTCCAACAATAAGTTTGGTGTTCATGATCGCCGTATTTTGAAATGATTCGTCCCATATCTTATGAATATTGGATTTGTAATGTTGAAATTGTTTTTCATATGTATAATGAATTATTAATGATTCTTTATTTTCTTGTTGTTTTCTTAGTTTGGTTTGGACTAAGGGATCCCTAATAGAAGGAATGTTTTTGTAATCGATGTGACTTGCTATCCTTTTTGCTTTTGCATGTTCACTAGTTGTCGGTATTGCGAGCAATCGATGGCGTATTTGTTGATATTCGTTTTCATCGTGTATCGTTGGAATAATTGAAGTTGATGTAACGGAATATTTTTCGAAAAATTTATGAAAATGAGAATAAATGTATCGTACGGGGTACCTTATAAATGAAATCAAAGAAATATATAAATAGTTGTTTAAAGTGTATGTGTTGTACTCGTTGTATAACAGCATTAATTTAATTGAACGTCGCTCATGATTAAATTCCTTTAATGTTGATGAATAACGTATTGCTCGAAGTAGGGCACATTGTATAATATTTTTAAATGTATGACGTGGATGATCAGAATGAAATGACATGACATACGGCTCAGCTGTTTCTTTATGATGGACAGATGTGATCATAGTTCCATGATTATTATAGATTTGAAGGTCAAGAAAAGAAACGCAGTTACTAATTTGATAGGTTAATTTTATGTATGGGTTATGTTTGTTGGCTTTTTCTAATAATTGTTGTAGTTCATTAATGGAATTATTTGAAGTTAAAAAGATATCGTCAATAAATCTATATTACGGCATTGCAGATGAAAAGAAGGTATATGTATAGTGAACGTTCATTATAATAATTAACTTACCCATGTAAAAAAAATATTAGAAAAATCAGATTAAAATCGGATTATAATGGCACTATTTTAATCCGATTTTAATCTATTTTAATCAGATTTTTCAATATAAAATCTCCTAGATTTTTTTGATTTTGATTACTTTTGATTACTTTTTAATGATTATAATCGATTAAATTTTTGACATCGATTAAAATCGATTTTGACGTTTTAATCGATTATAATCATTAAAAAGTAATCAAAAGTAATCAAAATCAAAAAAATCTAGGAGATTTTATATTGAAAAATCTGATTAAAATAGATTAAAATCGGATTAAAATAGTGCCATTATAATCCGATTTTAATCTGATTTTTCTAATATTTTTTTTACATGGGTACCGCACATATAATTCATTTGACTTTTTTTGATATTCGACTAAGTCTTGTTCCCAATTCCACATGAATATATTAGCCAGTGTTAACGTAAATGGTGATCCCATTGCACCCCCAAGAATTTGTCGATAATATTTATTATAAATAAAGACATTTTCCGTTAATAGAATATGTGCTAATTTTTCTATTGCATCAATTGTCATACCTTGTACATGTTTATAATTAAAATGAAGAAGAAATTTTTTTAAAATTGCAATAGATTCTTTTTGTGGTAACATAGTATAAAGATCTTTTATATCAAATGTACATAAATGAGTTGTTGGCTTTAACAATTCTAAAGTGATATATTTTTCTAATCGATGAATAAGATCAACACCATCAATAATTGTTGTCTGTTGTACATGTTGATCAAATAATGGCCGAATTAAACGATCTAACATTTTTGATATGGCAGTTGTTGGTGCATGAATAGATGAAACAATGGGTCGTAATGGTGTACCTTCCTAGAGAGGAAGAAATCGATGATTTTTACATATGTACGAAATGAAAAATATATTTCATTAAGATGAAATTACTTTATGTGGTTTTGGTATAAAATATAGATATGATAATTTAATTTTCTCTTTTTTAGGCATCATTTTGTTATATTGCCATACTTTAATTTGTTTTGTACTATTCAAATCATTTAATAAATGAACAACTTTATAAAATATTTCTATTAATGGATTTGATGACAATTGTATATAAGCACCTGTATCATTTTGATATTTTATCACTTTATTTTCATAATCATTTATATCACCAATATGAAAAACAAGACTTTTATCACTTACACGTATTATAGAATTGGATTTTTTTAATTTACGTTTAATTGAATACATTAATTTAATATCTTTTCGCATGCGATATATATCAAGATATGACAATTGATTTATATATCGTTGATTAAAAATTATTTCAAGAGAATTAGAAAATTGTTTAATATTTTTTGACTTAGGTGGTATACCATAATGTTGATAAAGATTAGGTGTGATTATATCAATAATTTTATGTAATTCTTTATCAGTTTTCCGTTGATTTTTCTTTTTATGATAAAAAAAACTTTGATTACTTCGAATATAATTTGGGCCTCCTAAATGCAAGGATTCGATACATATATATATATATATATATATACAAGTAACGCTCGTCTGGAGACTCGCTCAGCTCTTTCTCGTAGAAATCGTGTTTCTAAACTACCGTCAAACTATTTCTTTATCAAATTAAAAAAACCAAAGTCAGATTCAAGTTCCTCGACCTCAACTACCTTTAACTAAACTTCATAAAAAACAAATGCTTTTTGTTAAAAATTTTTCGTTTGTTTAAAAATGGATCCAAAAAAAATTTTGAAAAACTAACATCAGACTCGAGCTCTTCAACCACGATTACCCTTCGGTCAGCGCTTATAAAAATATTTCTTTTTGCAAAACAAGTGGTCCTTTGTGTAAAAAAATGAATCCGAAAAAAAATTTGAAAAACTAACATCAGGTTCGTGTTCCTCGACCCCGATTACTCTTCGGTCAACCCTTATAAAAAAAACTTTTTTTTGTAAAAAAAGTGATCCTTTGTGTAAAAAAATTGATTCTCAAAAAAATTTTAAAAAACTAGCATCAGATTCGAGTTCCTCGACTCCGATAACCCTTTGGTGAAGTTTTATAGAAAATATTGATAGAATGTTTTTTGACCTCGTGCGGACATACAAGCAAGCAAACAAACAAACAATTTATATTTCTAAGACTCTTCTCTACGAGAAAGAGAATAGCTAGAATTGCTTGAGAGATAAGTTCAGCATCCTGCGATTAGGTTCCTAATATTATGAAACTGAAATATAAATTGTACGATTTTACCGTTGATCAAAAGTGCGAGAAAAAGTGGCTACATGGCGGTAAAATAAGAACTAAAGTGAGCAACATTTTTTACACTCACGCATCCTGGTGTACTTTCTTCAACCATAGCTTCACTTCAGTTCATTTTTTCTGTCATTGTCTTTTGCATCCGAAACTAAAATTGACAAGGGATGCTCCCTAGGTGTTCAAGGAGTTTAGAGTTCATCTTTTGGCCATAGATAGACCTCGATGAGATATGAAAAACCTCAAAAGAATTTCGCCCATAAACGCTTTCTTCATTAGCTATTGAATTTTCAAGATACGGTATAAAACAAGAATAAAACAATCATTGATTTTTTTCAGAATAGAGAAACATCAAAAAT
>JAJEKB010021442.1:2456120-2474982 GCA_022393335.1 Macrotrachela quadricornifera | reverse complement strand
AGTAATTAATAACAAGTATACTTGGTATTGGATTTGATTAACAGCATTCAAATAATGGAAAACACCGGATAATGATGTGCAATCGATTATGATGTTAAATGTTAATGTTGTTTCTTTTATAATTTTTTCATGTTTATGTTGTCTAGTTTATTTTATTTCATTTTGATTAATGTCTTGTAACATCTAGTTTAAAAGGTTGTGGTATGTTGAAAATGATCGTATAAAGTTCGAAAATTCCGATTATAATAAAAAAGAATAGAAAATTCAATTCATACATTGCAACTACAAGTGCCTACTAATTTCTTTACAATCTTCAAACATAGTTGTCCGCACAAGTAGAACAGCGTATACTTTAAAATTGTCTCTCTCACTTGACTTAAATATACAATAAAAAAATTCGGAGAGACGCTCAATTAGAGAGATTTTCGGTGAAACATATTTTTAATTAGTATCTCTTCCTCGACTAGACGGAGTAACAAAATCAAAGAGAAGGCACAGTTTATCTGAAGATGTGGAATAAAAGATATTGGAAATTAGCAGTAGGGGTGTGACAACTCAGGTTCAACAGTTCCTGTGAACTGAATCAAAGAACTGGGTTTTCAGTTCCGGTTCAAACATATGGAACTGGTTTCCAACTCCAGTTCAAATGAAATGAACTGGCTATCGATTCGGGTTCCGATGAAATGAACTGGTTTTCAATTCCGGCTCCAATGAAATGAACTGTCTATCGATTCCGGTTCCCATGAAACGAACTGGTTTGCAATTCCAGTTCAAATGAAATGAACTGTCTGTCGATTCCGGTTCCCATGAAACGAACTGGTTTGCAATTCCAGTTCAAATGAAATGAACTGTCTATCGATTCCGGTTCCGATGAAATGAACTGGTTTTCAATTCCGGTTCCAATGAATTGAACTGATGAACAAGTCCAATTCAAATCAAATGAACTTGTTCTCAATTCTAGTTCAAATAAACTGAACTGGTTGACACCTTCAGTTCATTTCAACTGGAGTTGAGGGTCAATTAAGTTCATTCCACATGGAACTGAGCGGTCTGTGAAACAAATCGAGCATATCGACTTGATGCTTACTGCTATACAGTAAATCTGAGTACGTTGTCTTACGCTGTGTCACAATAAATGAAGGTATTGAACATGTATTTATACTTTTCTTCATCATAAATCACATACTTATGCTGATTATCGCTAAACACATATATAGATCTTCCTTATCTATGATGCATAGAGAATTAGACGATTCGTCTGCTAGTTTCAGTGAAGTTTCCTTCCATATTTATTTTATTATTGTTAGTTAAAATGAAAATCCAATTGTGGCTAGAGCGATTAGGAAGAAAAAAACAATAACTAAAAACTTGAATCAGAAGTAAATTCATAAATAATATTGATTAACAGCAACTTTAGTTTTAAAATTTAAAATATATATCTTATATACAAGTAACGCTCATCTGAAGACTCGCTCAGCTCTTTCTCGTAGAAATCGTGTTTCTAAATTACCGTCAAGCTATTCATTTATAAAATTTTAAAAAATCGAAGTCAGATTCAAGTTCCTGGACATTAACAGCCGTTGGCCAAACTTCATAAAAAACTAATGCTTTTTGTTAAAAATTTGTTGTTTGTTTAAAAAATTGATCGTCAAAAAAGTTTCGAAAAACTAACATCAGATTCGGATTCCTCGACCTCGATTACCCTTCGGTCAACCCTTATACGAAAATATTTTTTTTGCAAAACAAGTAATCCTTTGTGTAAAAAAATGGAGCCTTAAAAAACTTTCGAAAAACTAACATCAGATTCGAATTCCTCGACCCCGATTACCCTTTGGTTAAGTTTTATAGAAAATATGAATAAAATGTTTTTTTGACCTTTTGCGGACATACAAGCAAGCAAGCAATCAAGCAAGCAGACAATTTATATTTGCAAGACTCTTCTCTACGAGAAAGAGAATAATAATTCATTAATTAAAATGTCCTTCTTAATAACTCGAAAAGATTAGTTGGATTTAGTAAAAACTACTCTTCTTTATCTTTAATCAAATATCGCACGCACCAATCACTATTTGTATTAGGATAAGCCTCGTTACAAGAACTGAAGTTGTGCTGAACTTCTTATGATAGTCATTACAAAAACTCGTTTCTATACAAAATCTGAGTACCTTATTGATCTATTGGAAAAAAAGCGATTTCAGCTAACATTGTCTTTGATATAGCCTTTTTGAAAGCTTTGCATGTATCTTGGGTAATGTTTTCAGATTTAAAAATGGACAAGCCACAATTATGATCCAACTTTATAGATTCCATGATTCAGACGGTTCAAATGAACTGGACCGATCAATAGCTACAGTTCAAATGAAATGAAATGGTCAATAACTCCAGTTCGAATGAACTGGACTGATCAATAGCTACAGTTCAAATGAAATGAAATGATCAATAACTCCAGTTCGAATGAAATGGACTGATTAACAATTCCAGTTCAAATGAAATGAAATGGTCAACAATTCCATTTCAAATGAAATGAACTGGTAAACAACTTCATTTCAAATGAGATGAACTGGTTTCCAATTCCAGTTCAAATGAAATGAACTGATTTTCAATTCCAGTTCAAATGAGATGAACTGGTTTCCAATTACAGTTCAAATGATATGAAATGGTCAATAACTCCAGTTCGAATGAAATGAACTGATCAACAATTCCATTTCAAATGAAATGAACTGCTTTGAACAGTTGCAGTTCTACGAGTTGATATGGAACTGTCACACACCTAATTAGCAGCTTTTGGTCGGTTAAAAATTTCAAGATGCAAAATTTTGGTACGGTTGCTTATGCCAGTCAGTGATAGTGAATAGGATCGATTGAAAGATTTTGTAGAATGAACAATGATGTCTTGTAAAGAACACGGGTTAATGTTGTTACACCTTACCTTATTTGAACTTTTTTTTCAAACACTTGGCAAGGCTGGACGTCAAGATTTGTGTACAATACATGACTTATTTTCATTGACAAGCTCATGAACGCTTACATGAGTTATGCGCTGAACTCATTTTAGTTTCGTCATTTTAATATATATACTTATTGTAAAGTAGACTATTTTGAACCAAAAATTAAAGAAAAAAGAACAAGCAGATTAAGTATCTGACACTCAGTGGCATCTGATCGAAAGGATAACTAAAAAGCTTTAAAACTGATATTTTTTTTCATAAATATAATTCATGTGCTTAAATAAGAAACATACACGCTTGAACAAGCAGTCAAGTACATTGTTACAGTGTTGACGCACATATACATATTCACAATCCTTATATCATTTTCTATTTCATCATTACTGGTCTTGCATTCTTTTTTTATCACATCCCAATATAAATAAAATTGTTTTTGCATAAAATAAATAGAGAAGAAACGCATATAAATCCGAACATGTACGAACACAGAGTGTTTGTCGCTTTTTGTGAGCACGAATGCTAACATACATGAGCAAGAATGACACGTGCTTTAGCTCGAAAAAGACCTCATATCTAGTCTCAAAATTTGTCCGCAGTTCTTGAATTTCTTAGTCAAAATAATTAATAACGAAAGTTAAAATTTATTTCAGAAGTCGTGCCTGATTAAAAATAAATTATATCTAAGTTTAATTTTGCCTGTGACATATACGTTATCCGAAGTTAGTCAAAATTATATAAATTATTTATCGGTGTTCATCAATAGCTTGACTTTAATGTTCGCTTTTTTCCATTGTATTAACTAAGAAGGGTGATAGTTGTTGTTATTATTAATTAAATTCCGTTTTAAGTAGGACTAAATAAAAACCTTAGGCCTCATTATAGCTACTACAAGCAGTCACAGCAATCATGCCCATAACTATCCTATTCTATATTTTAGTATATGTATAGAATAATCAATCAATTTTAAGCTATTCTAGATAAACTCACGGCGTAAAAAAATAAGAACATAGAAGAGATGTAACCACTGGAAATTACGTGATCACTTTTCATGATCATTTCAATGTGTTAAGAGCATAGAAGATCAAACACCACTGGGTGGGCGGCTCCTAACACATTAACAGAAATATATGACATACAGATAATTTGATTCTTATCTGTATCTGTAAATGATCACTGTAATAATCTAGTTTATTACTTAGTGATATACATAAAGTCAAAATATATCCGCATCGTTTCATACATTTCATTGTAATCTCCAATGATTACGAAGAATAAAAGATATTTATATCATCGAAATCAAAAGGACATCTAATATAATCATGAACTTTATGATTTGATTTCTTTTATATCAAATTGATCGTAGTTAAGATTCTCTGAAAAGTTAGGAAAAATGCTGAGTGAAACTAAAACATTTACTAAATCGTTTGACTTGATATTGCTATTGATTGATGATTATTATTTTAAAGTTTTGGGAGCTAATATAATTTTGTTAAATATGAAGAAAAATCACACCATAAATAAGTAGTTGACGATAATAGGGTGAATTGTAGCAATTATAAATTAATAAATATTTGAATGAAAGTAGTGGTGAAGACTGATGCAGACTTATAGGTAGATCGGTAGTATAATTATACTGATAAATTGAGATAAAAAATGTCGACAATATGATAATAAAGATTCCGAGGAATTAAAAAGTTGAATAGAAATGGAGCTAATATTTGTTGAATAAAATAACAATAATTGGCCACAACGATGTTACTAACTAATAATTATTTAAATATTCGACGAGTATATAATTTATATCGAATGATTTAATTAATTTGTAAGCGTCATGTGATACAAAAATTAAATAGGACCCCTCCCCTTCCAGCTTATTGACAGTGATCAAATGTGATACTATCTATCGTGATTTAGATTACATTCTGACTAGAGTTCTTTTCAGATGACTTCATCCGCTGGGAATGAACAATGCATCTAAGATACATGGCTACTAAAATAGTGCTACCCTACTATCTGTTTTAAATCGGCAAACACCTGATATTCCTATTTATTATTTTGTTGTAGGCATAAGTAATTGCATTGTTAAACGTTATAATTAGACCGTTTCTGATGAGAGAATTACTCTAGGTGTCCAACATTGATGCTCATCATTCATATGTCTGTTGACAGAGAGCATTGGGATCGCAAAAAAGTTTAAAAGAATTTTTCCTAGCAACTCTTCTATGAAAAGTAATAGTTGTTTTACTAATTGCTTTCGACCTGCGTCGAGCTACTTAACGATAAATATAATTTACAGAATTTTGACCTGAAGTTTTACCCATAGATAGGACTATCTATTTTAAAATATTTCTGGACGGTTATAGACTATTTACAAGGATTTAATAGAATTTTCTCGAAATTGTTATAGTATTGAAGTCATTTTTAGTTGTTTCAATCGATCTACAAAGATTAGAAAATACTCGAGTATATTTCAACCGATAAATTTTGTAAATTCAGAAAGAGTTTTCCATTTTTGAAGAGATCTATGGATACTTAGGTAGATTTTGAAATATTTTTGAAATAATATCTAGATACTTCTGGAAGACTAGAACGTATTTAGAACGATTTTCACAAATTGATCAGATTCGAAGAGACTGTAAAATATGAGTTTTATTTTTCAGCGAACTTTTGAGAATTTCTAAATCCTCTAATTGATTGAATCGCGACATATCAACCAGATATATATAGAATTCACGAAGTTTACAGAATTCAACGAACTGACTAAATCTACGAAACCTAAGGGATTCACCGAGTCCAACGACTTTAGCGCATCCACAAAATTCACATATCCCACAGAATTTAAAAGAATCCAGGAAGACCATGGAATTCACAGTGCCCATACAATCGTACAACTCCACGGAATCAAAAGAACTCAAGAGTTTCTCAGAACAAGGCAATTCAAGGAGTCGCTGAAATCCATAGACTACAAAAAATTCTTGATCATCACGAAATTTATGAAATCTACAAAATCGAAGACATACATAGTTCAAGAACCTTGCAAAACTCGCGGAGCCCCAGAAATCTCCCGAATCCATATAATCGAGGGAATTCATAGAATCTTAGAGAAACCTATCGTTTCTCTGTCCTTCCTCGATGAATTGCTTGAGTTCTGTGAATTCTTTACAAGCTGTAGAATCCTTGAGTTTCCAACGTTTTCTAAGCTTCTTGCATTCTGCGGATTTTTGAGATTAATTGTATGAATATTTGAGACTCTGTGCATTCCCTGAATTTTATTTTTTGGGCTTTCGAGTCTCTGTGAATTTCTTGAAGTTTGTAGATTAGTTAAATCTCGCCAATCCTGCAAATTCTTTAGCTTCTTAAATTTCAGAAAAATAGGTGTCTTTGTCATTCATACCCAATTTTTGGAGAAATAATAAAATTTACAAAAACCTCAAGAATTCAGTGTTTATGGAATCCGGTCACTGCTGATTTTTTTTCTGTTTGTAACAGATTTAAATAGATTTGGCAATATTCCAAATAAACTCTTAATAGCTTTATAAAAAAAAACTTCAAATTTGTATACATGAAAAACTTTCTATGAGATTTCTATAGCTTAAAAGGCAGGTTCACACGAATTAGGAAAGTATGCCATTATTCCAAAAGATAAATTGGTATTACAGAAGACTGTAATAGGTTTAAGTAGGAATATCTATATTTTACAAGCTTTTAACAGATATTACTAATTTCACATATATTTTTTCGTATTTATGCCGATGATCTTTAGAGATTTCGAAAATATTTTTGAAAGCTATGAATGAATTTTCTTGCAGTTATTGGAAATACCTACCAGTGTTTAAGAATGTGTTGGTAGATTTGAGAAACCTCGTGTGTATTCGAAGAGGTTTACGAAAATTTAAATCGATTTATGAATACTTTCATAGATCTACGAGATTATCAAACAGTATTCAAAATATTTTAAGCAGATTTTGGTGACTTTGAAGAGATGCTTGTATATTTTATGACGTCATGCAACATAAACAAAATATTTGTCAGAATCCTAATGAATTTTCCTAGTTTTGTAAATAATCAAAAGCATTTCATTATTTGTCAGTGGATTCGACTTGATTTCAAAGTAGTTGAATAGATTTGCACTTAGGGTTACAAAGATAGATATGGAAAGCTTTCTTTCCCTAGAATTCACTAGATGTTAAAAGATTTTTGCGCAGTTCAAATAAATTTGTCATGAATTATTCAAATCCTAGTATATACTTGAAGATTTGTAAGTTTCGAATCGCATTTCAAGCAAAATTGAACCAAAGTGAACTATTAAACTACTTTACAACGATTTATTTATTTCAACCAATTACAAAAATAAGTAAATAAGAACAGTAAAGAAAAACTACGATTATTAGTCAGTTATGTATAGTTACTGAATAGGTTTGAAACGATGTGATATTTTTGATTTTGACCATTTAGTAAGTTGTTTCTTTGATTTCTTTCCCATATTTTGTTCTTTTTAAAAAATATATACAAGTGCTGTGAAACAACGTGCTTCTGAAAAAGTAAAAGAAAATTTTTTCATATGATTTGACCTTTAGCAGATAAATTGCATCCCGTTTTGGAAAAAGAAGCGTTGGATTTGTATGTCCAAGACTTGAGACAATTAAAATGATGAAAACCATAGTTTTTGGTAACATTCTCACAAACATTAATGATGTTTTTGAATTGTTCAATGTCAGAGTCTGACATTTGCCGTGATGGAAGTAATGGTAACCATACTAAAAGTGAACATTCGCCAGACGAAGAATAACAAATGTTCGTCAATTGTTAGCATACCAAAATTTAATTTGTCATTATACTCGCTCGATTGTTGTTTAAAAGGTACATTGGATTGTTTGTTGCTTTTACTAGGTTCATAAGTAATTCAAAAATTCTAAAGACTTATGAATTCATATCGCACAAGCCTGATGATAAGGTGATTAAATCGTAAATTGAATTCTCACGAATCCGTTGCATGTTCACATCAATTGTTGGACTATTAAGTGTCTTTTAATACATGTAATATAGTATTGCTTCTTTTTGCGAATCAGTCTTGAAATAACGAATATCAAAATCATCTTTAAATGTTCCAAACTCAAGTTTCACTTCATCGGTAAACAAATAATGAGAAACTTAAGATTTTGAATCATTCTATTCTATTAAATGTTCAATAAAATTATCTTTTAACAGCTTACAATCGATGCGAACACCTAGATCTTCATCATCTAGTAGTATCTGACCCATTTGAAGAAGTTTGAAACAGTCTCGAAACATGATGCGTATTGACGGATCGCCAATAAAAATTACGCATTTTTTGTCGAGAATTTGTAGCATATCTGATTGAGATATTTGAGGAACATTTGAAAAAGTGACAGGAAAGACGCGATTAATTTTTGGGTGAAGTAGATATTGTTGCAGAAGAAGATGATGATTTGTAAGCAATTGACGAAGACATATTTGATGAAGTAGAAAATTTAGAGGGATTTTGTTTTGTTGCTGATAATGCTGAAGATGTAGAAGAAGAATCCATTTGTTAATTGAATATACCAAATTGAACGAGTGAAGACGAATGATAGATATGCAAGAAAGCAGCATCTTATATATAGCGTCAAACAATGACATATTTTCAATTACAAAGGTAATTGTCAGAGACAAAAATTAATAAGCCATTACGTCCATTAATTGTCCTCTACAATATCATATTAGAATTAAATAGCGCCCTCTTTAATGAGCGACCTGTATATCGATAAAATTCATCTAAAATATCTTTCATACATGCCTCAAATATTGCCACCATTTAGAAAAAAAAATCACTTTATATTATTTCTTATTAGGCTCATATACATTCATAAACAAAGCTTCATTGATCAAATCATTTTAAGAGATCCAGAAAAGTATAGAAGAGTAGTCCATATAATTACCATTGAAACACACTATTGCACAGTATAGTATTGATGAAATACTATCAATACATGCTTTGAAATTTTCTTGAAAGTATCATCAATTATAACTATTATGTAACATTACTATTAGTTAACTCCTATTTTATAGAATTTTCTTCATCAATAGTGTAACCTATTCAAAAGATTTATATTGTTAGATCTGTCATTCCGTTGACGTGTATATATATATATATATGTTTTTTGGAATTATATAAAACACACAACTCCTACATAAAAAATGGTCAGTATTTATACTAGTCAGATGCTAAGTGAATATTGATTAATCCATGATATAAGATATCACACTTGGAAACTCCATGTTTAATATGTAAACGTAAGAACAACCAACATAGGATTAAATCGAGAGAAACATTAGGGAAAATATCTGGCAGAGTGAAAGAAAAGAAGAGAGAGTTATACCTAGGAACATATATGTATAAAGAAAGAACGAAAGGGAAGCTATATATATATATATGTATAAGAGTAAAAGAAAAGAAAGCACATAGGATAATACTCGATGGAATATGTCGTACAAATATTTCATAACAATTTGAATAATATCAATATTCTTCTTATTCATCTATGCACTCACTATTTGATACAGACAGTCATCGCATTGCGGTTCCCGTGGAATAAAACCAATTTTAGTCTAGAACGGCATATTAAAGAAATGCTCAGAAACAATGCGTCACTGAAGGAATGAATATGATTGTTCACAAGAAGATGGCAATGCTAACAATGTATTTTTATAAGAAGATTGAAAAGACTTGTAGTTTTATACATTGATACGTTTTGATGAATCTGGTTAATTGGTTTTGTGAGTTCCATTTAGTAAATGCTATCGAGAAGAATATTGTGTTCTACGAGATTAAGTAGAGAATTAATTATTTTTTATCGTGGACGTTTCTTCTTAATAACCTTTGTTGTGCTTATCAGACCAGAAAGAATTTTAAAATAATTTGTACACGCCTTAAGTAAATGTACATGACGTTCTAAATATGATTTAACAAAAGTTTCTTCCTATACCTTTGCTATTTTATTTGCTTTATATACAATTATTTTTTAAATTATAGATTAATACACTGAGTTTTTGTTTATTCTGGCAATATTCGATACTTATATGCAGAAGCATCACCTGCAGCCCTCGCAGCGTCCTGATTTTTTCTATGGGGACGTCCTTTCTGAACAGTGTGTTTTGGGGGGTAAAAATCAGGACGCTGCGAGGGCTGCACCTGGAATTGAAATATAAATTCCGCCTTTTTTCATATATACAGGAAAACATTGTTTGATTTTTCTTTAACTATTTCGGCGATCTGTAGTAATTTCCTGTAAATTTTTAAAGAAAAATTTAAAAAATTTTTCAATATACATATTCTGGTAGAACTCCTAAAACTATATTTAATCTTTAGGGGACGGGTGAGTAAAAAATCACCCACCTATTCTTCAGTAAATGAAAAAGTGTTTAGTTCACATTAAACTATTAAATATGTAGGGTCATTAAGGTCATCAATAACTGCATGTATCATCTCATACTTGTCTTTTCTTTCTTTCCTTCTCTTATATAAATTCTTTTCAAATATCCGTCGTTCTTGCTGTTAAGATACAGTGACATCATAATTTCTCTCTTCTCCTTTGATCTTTTGTTTTTCAAGAATATTCTCATTCTCTCTTTGATATACATATACTCCCATTCTCGTTGATGAATTTACGTTGTTCTTGAATTTGCAAAGAATATCATTTCTCTTTCGAATTTGTACTCTTTATTTCTTTATACCGTTTTTACAGTTAAAACTAATCCAATGGAATTCTATGGAAATAATGAAGTCGACGACGAGTCTTATGATTCATATGCTAGTGATGATACTAGCGAGAGTGACTTCGATTTCGATTATGATGAACTAGTCGATGACTTAGATGAGCTTGAACTTTCTGATGAAGATTTGGATGTATACGAAGAGGAGCTGAATTCAATGAATGAAAGTAATATCGCAAATGGCGACTTTACCTCAATCTCTCTCAAAGAGCCAACTCTAGTTTCAGTCTTTAGAACATTTTTTACTGAAGAAATTTTAAATCTGATGGCTGATTAAAACAAACATTTACGGAAAAGAAAAGAAACGAAGTAACAATCACAAGAAAACCAGTGACTGTGTGATGACTGTTAAAATCACCGATATAGAGGGATGGGTGGCTTAGATCCGGTAGCACAAGTGTGGGCCCATCAGCGCTAGATGGTTTGTAGACATTAGTAATATTGAGCTCACCCATTTTGATTGTTACTGAATGGGGTGTCATCCGAGTCGGATCATCTTGGCATTTGTGTTGAAGACTGTATTTAACAAAAGTAGCTATTCTGTGTTTCGGATGATGTTGAGATGCTACCATGACGTATCCTGGTATGCGGCACTTCGTAGCTTGTTTCTCGTTTTTTAGGTGGGTTTCTTGGGTATCCAATACGTCGATGTTGTTATGGCATAAGAATCTGGCTAGGTGGTCGCATTTTTCGTGAGATAATCCTTCTACATTAAGGTGGCACACCCGAAGGTTTGGTCTGATGTTTCTGGATTTATATTTCGTCATGAAAAGGTTTGAACGAATCCATGAGTTGTGGTTCCGACGGAGAGGCTATTGTCCAGCGTCCGGTCTGTCATTGTGATGGTATTGATTGTGCTTAGCACGTAACAGGGGGGGGGCATGAAGGTTACCATCTTCCTTCACCACCAATCCCCTTCCCCACCAGTGTATTTAGAAAACTCCATAAACATGAATTTTCTATAATACTCTGAAGAATTAAGAATTTTTTATTGACTAAATGACTCTACCTTGATTATTTATCTTCGAATATTACCTTTACAATAAAAATAAGTAGAACAGTCAATGAACTATCATCTATAACGATGAGAAATAATTATATGTGAGGATCTATAGGACATGAATTTTTGTATAAACTTCCAAGAATTAGTTGACTTATTGGTAATGTATTTATGACAATAATCACTTTAGCAATTAAAAATAATATAAAAGTTGTTGTTAATGTTTTATTAGGAGATTGTTTAATACGTTTGAAATTGTTTTCATGCTTATTTAATAAATGGTCAGAGATTTCATCAGACGAATGAATAATCGAAGTATCATCACTTTCATACTCTCTATTGATTGTTTTATTTCTTTTCTTTAATTTGCATAAATGTCTCACAGGATAGATTTAAATATAGTATAGTTTAAAATTGCCCTAGTTCAAATTAAAACTTTAATCTGGACTAGTGTCGCATTCCTTTTTAAAACACCAACGACCATTTTTTGAATAAGTTTTCAATGGTTCGAGCTATAGAGTTCAGGTTTTTATCATTAGAAAAAGCAAAGCGAGGGACGTTGATCTGTGTCAAGTCAATTGAGTTGAAGTCTCTTTTATATAGCTAATTGTAGTCAAATATCGATTTTTGTTGTCAATTTTCATAAATTTTCGTGATACGTCAGCATGAAAGTAGGCCTAAGTATAGCCCAAATCTTCCTCTATTTGTGCTAAAATTTTCATATTTTAACATTGAAGCATAAAGAAAAAACAACCAAAAAGAGAACGAAAGGATTTGAAAATTTTAACACAAATATAGGAAGATTTTCGCTACATTTTGGCCTAATTTGATGTTGACTTATCACGAAGCCTGACGAAAAGTAACAACAAAAAAGATATTTGACTGAAAATAGCTATATGAAACAGACTTCAACTCGATGGATTTGATACAGATCAACATCCCCAGCTTTACTTTTTCTAACGATGAAAATCCGAACTCTATAGCTCGAACCGTTGAAAATTTATTCAAAAAATGGTTGTTGCGATTTTTAAAAAAAATCCGACACTAGTTACATAGTGATGAAATCATCTAAAAAAACAGAGCTTCATTTTTTTTCTATCGTCGTATAAAAGAAAGAGTTTTTTTTTGATCTTTATACACCAAAATAAGATAATCTCGACATTACTTTTCCATACACCTATGTAAGCATGGCTTTTTAGTATACTTATAATACTAACAGAAAAATGAATAATTTGATACGTATGTAATATCTGTCAAATCTTTTCTCCAATAATATCGGTTCTATCATATCCTTGTTATATTGCTTAATATAATCATTGTTCTTTTAAGCATTAACTCTTTTATAAATATTAATATTATTAAAAAACGAAAATATTGCGCTTTACAAGAAATTCAAGGACTGAATTCAAACAGTAATATTACCTTTTTTTTAACTGATATTTGTCTTTTACTTTTTCACTGTCTTTGAACACGTTAATTGGATTTTCTCCTTAATAAATCTGTGATAGGTTTAAGCAAAAAAAAATATATGAGTTACGTTGACATAGATGCTAGAGAAAAATGAAGAATCAATATGCAAGCAATTCTTTACTTTGTATGGAATACTAAAAAAACACTATATGTAAATGCTTCTATATGGTCCTCAAATTTCACGGTTTGTCTAACATATTTGTATTTCTGCATATGAAGAAAAAATTGCACCATCAAAATAAATTTTATAACATAAAGTTTACAAACGAATATTCAAAAGAAAACAGACTATTTTACACAGCACATATATAATTTGAAGAAAGCAGTATCAGTGTCGAACAAAATGACTTTATCATTTCATACATTACCGGTCGAGTTAATTTATAGAATTCCCGACCATCTCGATCAACTAACAATTCTACTATCGTGTCGGAATGTCTGCACAAGACTCAATGACATAATAGATACATACCATCGATATCAGATAATCTTTATTTTTATCATCTTTCTAATTCTCTTCTCAATTTATTATTTTCCTTCAAACTTTCCATTTCTCATTCCAACAAATAGATTTCATTGGAGAGTATCGTATACTTAATTGTTTTCTATTGATGAAACAAACTCAAAAGGATATACGTATATGGATATTATGAAGAATTTCGTGAGTTTATAAAATTGTACGATATCTTAGGAAATACAAAACAGAATTAAGACACTCCTTGAAACTATTAAAGTTATTCTTTTTAACGGTGAAAAAGCGAAAATATCATGTATGAAATGATTTATAATAACTTCAATGTGTTCTTTTTTCTTGACACTAGTTTATAGAAGTGACTCATCATTCTATTCATTTTCTACTACATAAGCAGCTATTAAAAGCTAAAGTTAAAATTAAAACTTTTAAAACTAAGTACTTTGATAGTTCGCAACAAACTAAAGATTTCTTCCTTGATCTTTTCGCTTGGCTGTGTTAATCCAATCTAGTTCGATATATATCCAAAATACTTTTTTTCTCAAAAACTTTCATTGTAAAATCGAGCTCAAACATCTCTATAATAATATACTATATTATGATGAATAAAATGACTTTAATTATTTCCAATAACAATAGAACTAAAATCGGATTGAAGTACAAGAAGTTGCTAAGGAAAACATATAGTAAATTCTTTCGAATATTTCAAATAATGTTGATTATCATTTATTAATCAAAATGCTAGGTAGTGTTAAATTTTCTATCAACCAGTTTTAAAGACTTCAATAGATTAGTGTTTGTAATCTAGAATATTAATCATTATATGTCTTGGGTACTAAGTATTTCCTGCATAGTCTCATCTGATATTGTTTCAAGTGACTGTCGAACTATAAAATGGTGAGCGTAAGTGATCTGGATAATGAAGCTAAAAGGATCGCTTATTTTATTATATTCTCTTGGCTGTAGTCAGAGTCTCAATCCCAAAATTGACGGTGTGTTTATCCGCATCTCGGATTGGTCAATTTTTTCGACTAATCAGAATGCATCTTTGCTATAGATAGATTTCTTTTCCTAACATTACATCGACACGTATACCTCTATGATTTCTTCTTAATTTTCTAGTAATTTCTGTCCAATAAAAATCTTCCTCTTAAAATATTTTAATAATATATATTTGAATGCTACTTTTTATAGACAATCACCACATTGAAGCTCGAAAACAGTAGAATCGGCGATGAAGAAGCACAAAATTTAGCCGCTGCTTTAAAACAAAACAAAGTAATATGAAATATATCAATCTTCTTCTTATTCATCTATGCACTCACTATTTTACACAGACACTCACTACATTGAACCTTGGCAACAATCAAATCGGTCCACAAGGAGCACGGCATTTAGCCAATGTTTTAAAAGAAAACAAAGAAATATGAATCATATCAATCTATTTTTTAATTACCTATGCATTCCCTATTTTTACACAGACAGTCATCGCGTTGCAGCTCGCATGGTATAAAATCAATTTAAGTTTCGAACAGCATATCAAAGAATTACTCAAAAGGAACGCATCATTGAAGGATTCGATCGGATCCAATATCAGAATTGTGAACCTGGATTATGAGACCTCAAGAACTTTATAATAAGTGTTACAAAACTTTATTTAAATAATAATATTATAGATTCGTAAACAAAAATATGATTGTTATTAGATGGGATTTTTCTATAGTTGAAATTTTGGAAAGCATAGGAAATTGAAATTACTGTGTGCCAGAAAATAAATGTAATATGCTTTTTCTCTTTCTATCATATTTTCAGTAAAGTGTTTTTCTTTTTCTTGTCAATTCTCTATGACATATTCCAAGCATGTTTTCCCTATAACTGTTATCAATATTCCGAATTTAACATATAAATTCGCTACTGATAAATAGTTACTTGTGTTGTAACAATAAAGAGATATAATTTAGTGTTGTTAACAGGTGTGTATTTATCTACTTGTTAGTTGGCTCTAAATCGACCACTCCACTAAAAACCTAATCGTGCTGAAAGTAAGATACAGCTGATGCAAAATTCAAGTGAGTTTATTTTTGTATATTTTTACATATTCTGATTCGTCTTTTGACGCTGATCATGAATATCACCTTCTAAACGTTCGAAATCCTTTTCTTCACGAAGAAAAATTCAAAATACCGTGAACACCTCAAAAACCGGCATATATTGGAGAACTGATGTCTCTGAAGTTATATCACAAGCTAGAGAATTCAGACTAAAATTTTCTGAATCAGCATTGAAAGTTATTTAGAAAGTGATTTTTAATTCATTTTAGATGTAAAATTTTGTCCAGTAAGAAACCTCTGAGTCGATGGATGCTAGAACTTAGTGACTTATTTTACAAACCTATCTGATTTTCAAATGAAAAACTACACCTTTGATTTATATCCCGTTAGAACGTCTATATCTTGTACTTCAAAAGTACGGACAGCTTTTTCTAAAATTCTCTTTTCTTGCTAGGAGAATCAATAATTTCAAAACTGATAATAGAAACTTAGCAAAACGAAACTCGCATATCAGAGATGTCATTCGGTTCGTTTTATTCGAAACCGAGCCAAACCGACCTAATTAACAAAGTTTAAAGCTTAAAATAACTCAGTAAGGATCTTGATCTCCGTCTACTTTTGTGATATTCAAAAATAAATAAAATCTAATTTGTACTAAACTTCTTGCCTTGAAAATTTTCTTATTTGCGAAAACTTAAACAGTTAACAGTTCGTCAATCGTTGGACTGTATAATTGTATTTTTTAAAGACTTACCGATTTCCATAGATTCATGCTCATTATCTCTTCTAATCTGTAGCATACATGAACACGTACAAAAATTTAAGGATATGTTGTCGCAATTAAACTTTCAGCAACATCTATACGAGAAAGTTTTATACTGTTTGCCATTTTTGATTGCTACGGTTGAGAAGGAGTCAATCGTCAAAATTTTTTTCTAGCGAAAAATTTTTGTTTCAAACAGTTAAATTTCAAAACTATTTTTAAACGTTTTAAAAGCAGAACAGAGTAACCCGCTTGATCATAAATAAGTCATGCTTCTTCTATTTTAGTAAAGGACTAATAACTATTGTAGAGCTTGTTCATGAAGAAATATAATCTCAGAGTGCTATTTTATCTTTTGATGTACTAGTCTTGGTATAGTCCTAAAAAATCAAAGCATCTATTTCAATATACCGTAAAACGATGTCATTTTACTCAAAAACTATATTTGCCTCTAATGCTTTTGATTGTAAATAAACGAGTACTAGCATCGAATGTGGATTATAAGATATTTCTTTTTAATTTTTTTAGTGTGCTACGTTACTCTAGTTGAATATGCTTTTCAAGAAATACTTTCAGTTAATAGATTAATATAATGTTATTGATCATGTTACGATTAACGAACTGATTCAGACTATGAATTGAAAATGTTCCTATCCATAGTAAAAGAATCAGCTGGTCTACCTGAACAGTAATCGAAATACTCAATTTTCTCTTCGATAAAATGACTTTTGTACTATCCTGTATATTGTTGTTTTCCTATCTGTGAAAAAGTAAAATTTTCTTTTTGAGATCAATAGGAATACTTAACATAGGTTCTCACTAATCTTGTCTATATGGATCTCGAGTATGAACATGCCTCCATTATTGGTAAAAAAAAGAGCCCGTTTGGTCGAGCTATAATGGAGATATTCAAATTTTTCTTTGTCTAGTGAATTCTTGGACACCCTTTATAACTGTATGACATAAGCATCTTACTAAGCTCACCGCATATGATACTAACAGAACATTTTGCAATACAGAATAACTACTAATTCGTCTCTAATCTACAATATCAGCTCATATCATGATCTACTAAAGTAAGCAACAGAATACCAACCAGCAAGCACTCCTAACCGGCAAAAACGATGTATAACTAACCAATACTCCCAATATTCAGATTTCACAAAGAATTTATTAAATTCATCTGATGAGTTCCGTGACTGGATCAAAACGCGCTATGGCATGCTAAGATAACTTCTTGTATTTGCTCTCTTTGCACGCACTTAAAGTGAAAATAAAGACAATACACCAGTTTTGGTAATTTAAAATTCCTTGAATTTTTCGAATTTAAAAGTTTTGAATTATTTTATGCAGATTATTAATATCATTTGATGTGATGGTTAACTAGATCGAAACTCGGATAGTAGTAGATATTTACTTTTATTCAGATCCATTGTGCCCAACTCTCCATACACAGATTCAAGTTTATCTATTGTTTTTGATATAATATATCCTTAAAAATGAGAATAATTTCTTTTTCAATTATATATGCAGATATTTTGTATATCTATGATGAGACTCTGAAAACAAGAGTTGAGAAAAGCAGACTTCATCTCAATTTTTATCTACAGATAGGTCAGTCTATTTTGAAATAATTTCATTAAATAATTTATCCTGTTTATCTAAATTTCAACGCACTAGTAGCGATAAGTTAATACAAGCGTTGATAAGTCAATAGTTAAATAGGAAACTTAAGTACTGTATTATAAATCACAAAATGATGTGTTTTTCTGCTTATGTCCACGAATAACATTCGGCACTGCTTAGATAACGACCATTTGAGCCTTTCCCACCAGCAACTAAAACTTTTCCATTTGTTAGTATGGTTGTTGTGTGACGAGATCGTGCAGTATTCATACTCTTAATAATTGTCCAAGTATTAGATGATGGATCATACAATTCCACACTGTTTATAATATAATCACCAACCGAACTATATCCACCAGCAACTAACACTTTTCCATTTCTTAATACGGTTGCTGTGTGACCATATCGTGCAGTAATCATACTACTAACAATTGTCCAATTATTTATTGATGGATCATACAATTCCACACTATTTAGAGAAGTGTCACTGAACCCACCAGCAGCAACTAATACCTTTCCATCTGTTAATATGGTTGCTGCGTGACGAGATCGTGGCCTATTCATACTATTAATAGTTGTCCAATTATTAGATGATGGATCATACAACTCCACACTGCTTAGAGAATTAAAATTGAACCCACCAGCAATTAATACCTTTCCATTTTTTAATATGGTTGCTGTGTGATCAGATCGTGCAGTATTCATACTACTGATATTTGTCCAAGTACTAGATGATGGATCATACAATTCTGCACTGTT
>JAJEKB010021442.1:2429084-2456110 GCA_022393335.1 Macrotrachela quadricornifera | reverse complement strand
CCAAGTACTAGATGATGGATCATACAATTCTGCACTGTTTAGACTATTACCACCAGCAACTAAAACTTTTCCATTTGTTAATATGGTTGCTGTGTGACGAAATCGTGCAGTATTCATACTACTAATAGTTGTCCAATTATTTAATAATGAATCATATAATTCAGCACTGCTTAGATATTCACTACTCGAATTAGATCCACCAACAACTAACACTTTTCCATTTGTTGTAAATATGGTTGCTGTGTGATCAGATCGTGCAGTATTCATATTACTAACAGTTATCCAATTGGTTAATAAAGAATCATACAATTCAGCACTCCTTAGACCATAACCACCATCCGAATTATATCCACCAACAACTAACACTTTTCCGATTGTTGTTAATATGGCTGCTGTGTGACCAGATCGTGCAGTATCCATACTACTAACAGTTGTCCAATTATTTAATGATGGATCATACAATTCCACACTGTTTAGATAATTACCATTGAACCCACCAGCAATTAATACCTTTCCATTTGTTAATATGGTTGCTGTGTGATCAGATCGTGCAGTATCCATATTCTTAATAATTGTCCAAGTATTAGATGATAGATCATACAATTCCACACTGTTTAGAGAATTGCCATTAGATCCACCAGCAACTAATACTTTTCCGTCTGTTAATAAGGTTGCTGTATGACTAGATCGTGCAGTATTCATGCTACTAATATTTGTCCAAGTATTAGATGATGGATCATACAATTCAGCACTGCTCAGACCATAACGACTATCCGAATTAGATCCACCAACAACTAACACTTTTCCGATTGTTGTTAATATGGTTGCTGTGTGACCAGATCGTGCAGTATCCATACTACTAATAGTTGTCCAAGTATTAGATGATGGATCATACAATTCCACACTGTTTAGAGAGTTGCCATTAGATCCACCAGCAACTAATACTTTTCCGTCTGTTAATAAGGTTGCTGTATGACTAGATCGTGCAGTATTCATACTACTAATAGTTGTCCACTTATTTAATGATGAATCATACAATTCCGCACTTTTTAGATAAATAGTCTTCAAACCACCAGCAACTAATACTTTTCCGTCTTTTAATAGGGTTGCTGTGTGATAAGATCGTGAAGTATTCATACTACTAATAGTTGTCCACTTATCTGATGATAGATCATACATTTCCACACTGTTTAGAGAATTGGCATTGGTTCCACCAGCAACTAACACTGTTTCATTTGCTAATATTGTTACTGTGTGACGAGATCGTGCAATACTCATACTATTAATATTTGTCCATCCTAGTAAAGATGTATTGTGGTTTAAACTGTGTTTTTCTAGAAGGAACTCTTAATTAGTCATCTGAACCAGTTATCAGTCCATAGATTATGGAGAACGCGTGGGGATACTCTCAAAGCTGTTCCTGTTTTTTATGGAAATAGTTGAATTTATATAAAAAGTTAGTTGGAAACTTATGAAAATATGTTTCCTTTTTCTATCGAAAAAACTTTCTAAAAGGATCGACAATCAGTCCTTTGTTACATTTAGAACACATAACCAATATACTAACGAAACCGTGTTAGGTAACAAGAATAATACATATTAATCAGGCGTAAATTTTTGCATTTTCAGGTCTGATTTCATCAGACAGATTTTGATATCATTGGTTTTCTTAGTTGGGACACCGAATCTAATACTGTATGTTGTATTTTTCCGATTATATATGAATTTTCTAGCTCTATGTGGATCATATATGACCCAGTGTATAGTGCCCAAAGTTCAATGTGTTAAAAAGATTGAATTTCCATGCGTTTTCACACCGAAAAGGTCAGATCTACTTTCGTTAGATCGGTAGTTTTCGTAACGTTGTTCTCGAGTTATTAACTTGTGGACGCATTTTTTTTTTGTTTTAAATGTGTGAATATATATGTATTATTTGATTAGCGTACGAGAAAAGTTCTAACTGAATGTATAAAGAGAAAAAGACTATCAGATGTTTTTGTCTATACATTGCAATAGAACATCATTTTTTTAGCCGAAATAGTTTTATTACATCTGGTGTTTTTGCGCAATGTTCGTGTGAGCCATTCCATCCGATATATGTTCGAAATGTAAGAAGCGCGTTTCCTTCATAAGTCAAGTCCACACGTTTTTAGATCTGTTTTGACAGTGTGAGAAACAAACCAATTTCACATATTCAAGGTTGATCAAGGCACAGGGAGTGCGATATGAATATGATTCTAGCAGAAACTAGCACTCAAAATAGGTAGCGTGTGGATTGAGCAGTAATGTCATATGTCCTGAATATCGAAGACAATAGAGGTGCAATGGAAGATGTAGATATATCAGACTAATTTTAATGCACTATTCAATTATTACTAGGACATCAAATCTTCCATCATATATTTCTAGAACATGCCGTGTCTCTCGATCCCATACAACATCTCAGGATATTTCTCTGGAGAAGACGTACGACAGTCACATAAGAGAAGTGTTACAGGTGCTTAGTGTAGGTAAAAAAATCGGAAAAAACTTCGTTGAGAGATGCGGAAAGATGGAAATACAATAGATACAGCATCTTCTGGGGAAAAGCACTGTGAAATGTCGCTCGTTTTAAGTACAGTATTGTTAATTATTACTTGCAATAATTGAATAATGTGTTAAAACATAGTATGGTATATTAAGCATCACTGAGTGATGTATAAAATTTAAGAAGAAAAACGATTAAAATCATTACGTTTTTAAGTGCTTTTTAACCAAATATAATCGAAGAAATCAAAATTTCTTTGATCCTTCTGATTAATTTCGATTAATATAAACTCCAGTGATACAATGAAATATAAGTCATATATAAGAAAAAAAATAAAAATCGATGTATTCGCACATTTTAGTCGAACATAATCGAATTACTCAGAAAAATCAACGAAATTTTGGTTCTTTCGGTTACTCTGATTCAAAATCGATTAACACATCCAACACGATTCAGTTTTCTCCAAAATATTGAGTCTGTTCGAGAATCTACTTATAATAAATGCACCTATTTATCATTGCATTATTTTCTACCGATTATTTATTGACCTCTTCTTCCCATCATCACATCATGAGTCATGCTTTTATGATTAAAGGGGAAATTTCTTACGTCATTCTTTTCGTTCTTTGAAATTCACAGATAGTACACGTAGAGAGGAAAATTCCCAGATTTTCTCCCTTTATCTTGTCTCTCTATCTTTTCATGTATAAAAGCAATCGGAACTCTGCACTTGTTCACATGTCGTTCGAAGAATCTGAAACAGAAGAAAGCGCTAGCTCACTTAGTAAAATGAGCTCGTTGAATGATGATTTCGTTAGAATGAGTCTGAAGTCTGGAAATTCCAATGAAGAAGATGCTGATGACGAATTAGATTCGCCAGTGTGAAGTGAAATACAACCGGAATCTGATGCAGAATTCCTGGAAGATTATGAACTCGTCCAAGAAGTAACTTCTGCATTAAAAGACACTACAATTCTCCCCATCGATCACTATCCCCATTTCGTGGCAAACGAAATTATTATTGAGATGGGACTAGTGCAAATGCCAGAATTAGAATACTACTGGAGCAGTAGCCAACTATATGGATCCGAGATCATTCGAAATACAATAACAAGAGATTAGTTTGAATTCCTCCTCAAATTCTGGCATTTTTCGGATGACAATAAGTACCACTCGAATCAAGACAGACTGCTCAAGTTGAAACCACTTTTGGATTTCCTTAAAGCCAGATTTTTGTCTGTATATATTCCTGGTGCAGTTGTCACAATCGACGAAACAATGATAACATGGTGAGACAGACTTTTGTTCAAACAATATATACCTGATACAGCGCACAAATATGGGATAAAGATGTACAAGCTAGCAGCTACTAACGTATATACGTGGAATTATTTGATTTATACTGGTGAGCAAGATCAAATGGCAGATCTTGGACAGACTGAGACAATAATGATGAATTTATTGGATATTCTTTCGAGATGCTATTGGACTGTGGTAACCGATAACTTCTTTACTAGTATTTCTCTAGCGAAAACTTCGTTGACACACGGTACATACCTTATTGGAACATTGAGAAGAAATCATGCTGCATCCGGAAAAGAATTTCTTCAGAAAAAGCTCAAGCGTGGCAAAGCGTACGGACTTTAAAATTAGGAAAGTATAAAACTGATCATGTGGAAAGACAAAAAAGATGTTTTAATGATTTCGACAAGGCCTTCGCGTTCAGCAGATGTAGTTGACACCGGGAAAACAAATTTTCAAAATGAGCCAATAATGAAGTCAACAGTTGTAGTAGATTATAACAAAGGAAGACAAAGCACTGATTTATCTGATCAACTATCAGCCTATTATACATGCCTCAGACGATCTTTAAAATGATACCGAAAGGTGGTATTTTAATTGATTTTTGGAATGGCTATAGTGAATAGTTATTTGGTATAGAAGGAAAACTATTCAATAAATCATATGACCATCCTAAAGTTTCGTGAAAGTCTTGTGAGATTTTTACTGCTCCGTATACCATTTGAGAATCTGACGCCTGAAGCAAGACAACGGTCAACTAGTCAAAGCAATCACAAGCTGAAAGTGAGAAGAATCTTCTCGCGATGTCCGGAGACGCTGTTTTGGCTGCTACGAGAAAATAACTATTGTCTTGATTGCTTTAACGAGAAACTTCATTCTGTATAATAAATGGTTAAAGAGAGGCTCGAGAAAGTATATGATAAATCACACACAATCTTTTAATCGAATGAAAAAAGCAAAAAAAATGCTTTTCTAATCATTTTCTTCCTAAAATATAGTTTGTGCTATCTTTCTTAGGTTAGCATATTTAAACTTAATATTTTAGACACATAATTAAATCAACGTGATTATTTACTCACTTGCAGAAGGTCTGAATGTTCGTAGGTTTAAAAAGAGTCAGTATGTGTTGAAAATCTTTTTTATATTTCAGCGTTTTGGATGTTCGTGAATGTTCTTAGGATCGGTTCACAAGGAAACATTCACAAATATTATTTGATTTTTTTCATTCATACATCATTCAATAGAGCACCTCGAGTGTGTAAAGAACCCCAAAAAGATTTCGCCTGACGGCTTTTCCTTAGGAAGTTGGGATCAGTTTTTTGATTTTCTCAATGAAAATCAGCTTAAAAAGAAAAATTCATAATGATAACCAATAAGCTCACAGAGAGCTGAAATTTCTATTGATAATAGTGTCAAAGGTCTTCTATATACTGTGAAAGTCTCACATTTTTATGACTCTACTTTTTAGCGCTATGAGACTTTTCTATGATTGATCCTTCGAGGATGTTTTTCTTTTATAACTTCATCGACGTACTAGGGTCCGCATGAACTCATATTTAAAAAAATTTGAGAAAACCAATATAAATATTTTGTTTTAAGTGATTCATTGATGTGCGAGATATCTTTATATATTTTGCCTATAATCGCCTTCTCATTAGTTTTCATGGAGACCATATGAATATAAGCAATATGGCAAATGTCTTGCCTGAAAGAATTTTTCGAAAAATATTCACATATACGTCCAAACATGGTGTATTCAACAACTTTAGCTTCATAAAACATCAAATATACATTGGCATGTATGTGAATATAATTCTCCGTAAAGATGCTAGTCTTTTTTTTGTGTATCTTTAGTCTTATCTCTGTTTTTTATAATTATAAGCAGTAAAAATCTGATTTTTTTTCTATTGCAGTCCAACTGGACTCATGTCTATATTTTCTCCTGCCTAGACCCAAATATGATTTCTCATATGCATATTGTACAATTGCCTAAGACTAGAGATTAGAGAATAGGATTAATCAGAAACATCAAATGATAATGTTGTATTACATATAAAATTGTCGAGTGAATTCACTCGAGTCCCATAACATAGTCGAAGGGTTAAGAAAAATCTGATCATCTTTTTTTATATAGTGGTAGAAAGTTTGTCCTCTAATTTTCTTGCGAACATTCAATTAATAAAATAGTGGGACGGCTTGCCTCGATAGAGTTTATTATCGACGTTCAACCAAGATTATATTGTGATTTCTCTTGCTAAACAGAAAAGTCTCATAACGCTGAAAAGTAGAGTCATAAAAATATGAGACTTTCATAGTATATAGAAGACCCTTGACACTGCCATCAATAGAAATTTCAGCTCTCTGTAAGTTTCTTGGTTACCATTATGAATTTTTCTTTTTATGCTGGTTTTCATTGAGAAAATCAAAAAACTGGCTCTATCTTCCTAGAAAAAGCCGTCAGTCGAAGTCCTTTTGGATTTTTTACATCATTTGTTTGAACTGACTAGTGTAATTTGTTTCTAGTGACTATACTTACCTTGACAAATATTTGATATACAAACATCACTAATACAGTCCGATGGATTAATACATTTGGATGTCTCTCCGCATGGTTTGGTCGGTAGACAAGATCCGCCACAGTCCACATCGGTCTCGTTTGCATTTTTAACAGTGTCGTCGCAAGTAGGAACTACAAGAAAGAAGTTCAAATTCTTTAAATTACAAGTAACGACATTCACCTTGGCAAATGTTTTTTGTACAAACACCACTATTGCAGTCGAGCCCACTATTGCATCTCAATCCATCATCACACTTTTTAGTCGGTAGACAGCCGCCACCGCAATCCACATCAGTCTCATTACCATTCTTGATGCCATCATGACAAGTAGGAGCTTCAATAGACATAGTAAATTGTTCACACACGAAGTAATTAGTGACTCAACAAGTGCCGGCAGCGACAAAAAACGTATTATAATCGCACTTTACAGATGAAGTTATACTTATGCTTAAGTGCGAAAGTAGTGTGTGACATCTCCCTATCGTTTAAACGAATGGGAATGCGTGACCAGCTCATAGGCGCCTATGAACGTGTTAGTATTGCTCTGGAAACAGAACAAAAATGTTTTGTTACTAGGAAACAACTTTCAAAACGAAACACTTTTGTTTTGTTTTGGTAACAACAGTAACACGCTCATGTGAAATTCATGAATGTTGCTTCTCAAGGAAGAAAAAGCGAGATTTCATCTACTTCAAGAAAAATTTGAAGTACAGCTGAAATATAACAAAATACAGTGAAGCTAAGACACGTATGGCTCGTCTAAGAATGGTTTCTATAACTTTTCAAAAGCAATCCAGAAGAGATCTCTACATGGACTCTAAATATCGTTCCTATAACGTATCAAGACCTATCTGGAGTGAATCTTATAACTTTTCAAACGTTGTTCAGGGATGGTCCTCATTAGTTTCCACAAACTATTTAAGGGTAATGCCTATAATTTTTCAAGAACGCTCTGCTATCATACCGACAACTGCTCGCGTCTTTCTAAAGTTGGCGTGGAAACTAATTATGAACAACCATATGGATGATTCTTATGATTCATTAATGGACGTCGAATAGTCTTTCCAGGTGTTCTTAGAAGGCCGTTAAGTTGTAACCATGTGCTAATGAGAACTGTTTCCATAAGTCAGTTGCGATCAAAAGAATCATTTAGGCAGTTCATCTGAAGTTTGAGCTGTGAACTGTACAGTGTGCTACTCAGCCTAGGTCCAAGTGTATGTACCGGATACGGTAAGAAAGTTCGGAAAAATCAATGATACTTAGGATCAGTATTCAACACGAGCAGTTAAAAATTCTTGTTCTTTTTAATGTCAAACTATTAGAAGCTATTGGAATCATCTGAAGATTTTTCGACCCAAATTACTACTCCTAATTTCCATCTTTGTTTTTAGAGATTCTCCAGGTTCAACAAAACGGTTCGTATACAGCCACTCACGACATCAAAACGAACCGTATATTGGGCTGTAAAAATCGGCGCAGTAATACGATCCGCTCTGATTCCGTACATAGCCGTATAGTAACCATCTAGAAAGAGAATACAGCGCGTTTACGATGCCGTAAAGCTACCGTTTAGTCACGGTTTACATTCCGAAAACGCATTGTAAATGACTCCGTTTTGGACAACCTGGGTCTGGTTGTTTCCGAAAATCGAAACTCTCGGCCTGGAAAACGAAGAAATTTTGAATGAAATTAAATCATTGAGGAGTATTTTTAGTATAAACAGCAATGATTCTCCTATTCCTCTTTTGGATATTATATTTACACACATCACTACTATAGTATGCGCTTCACATTTTTCTTCTTATTTATTGAATTACTGTGAAATATTCCTAAATTGAGCATATCTCTAACTGTCCTTGAGTGTCTCTTATGACGATATCACTATGTTCAGTATACTCGGAATTTTACCAAGATTTATGCTTAGCGTTATCATAAGCATGCGATACAAGCGTAATGATATTCGCAACTATCAGTTTCAATTAGAGATACTTTTCTTAAATATATAAAAATTTGACGTCCGGTTCGTATAGTAGTAAACTAGTGTTTTCCATGTCACGGTTTTTGATCAAAACAATGTTCTTTTATGTAGTCAGCTAGTCTCAAAATATTACAACTATGATGAGCTGGTGCACAGTCTTTTCTGTTTCTATGTCGTTTTGTCAGATAGTCGCATGGTGTTCTGTTGATGCTCGTTCTTATTATCCGAAAGAAAAAGTAGAACTCTTCTAACCCAAAGTTTCTTACGAATGCAATGCTTCCTTTGAGAAACTTCTCTACGAAATAGAACAAAATTCAATTGTCACTGATAAGCCGTTAACATGACAAGCAACATAGTTTTCGCGTTGCTTTCCCCACAGTTTAATTTTGTTTGAAATGAAAATTCAGTTCGAGTGTAGTTACGCTTGTTGAAATAGTAGACGGGCCAAAACAGCTATGAGTTATATCCTGAATGGATCAGTGAAACTGTAGGTTTATCAATGTAATAGAAACTGAACAAAAATATTTATTATTTCTAATTGAGAGATAGCCATGTGAAGAGACGATTTTCAAGAAAAAACTTTTCTATAAGGCCTATTTGAAGCCTAAATGCATACATACTCACATCACACGATATTCTGGTTGAAAAGTTTTAATGTATCTTAGTCAGTTCTAAGTACTTTTCGTCAATAGTGATAAATCGACAGCTGAATTTGCTGGAAAAAACTTTATATTAGTATATAGAAGGAAATTGATGCAGTTAGAGGATCGGGCAGAATAGATTATAATTTTCATTTATATGTCACTGACCAATGAAAAAAATTGAAACTTTTCTCAAACTTCTGATCACACCGTTTCTTTGCTAATATTGGATCTTACTTGTACTCCAAAAAGTGTTCTACGTTTTCACATAAAAATGAAGGCCAGATGTGCACAATGTTTACTATCAAGCACTTTGTCCATATTTCCAGCCATATGTCAATACCAGATGACAATAGACACAACTTTTTCAAACTTTTCGTTTAGGATGTTTGCAGCTACTGATCCTGTGAAAAATGGTTTTCATCGGTCTTTCTCACTATCCTAGCGTGATATGTGCAGGATGTCTGACGGTAGATGTACGAAACTTTGTACAATTAGTTCTTAAGTTTAATTCGAACACAGTTGTGTCGTTCTGTTCAAAATAAAATTCTCTGCCGAATTATTTATAAATAGACTATTCGGTCATGTGAAGATTCGATGCATACTCAATGAATCGGGTCTTTTGTTATCACTCTTATCGCTCTTAAACACTATAAAGATATCTATCAAATGGAGCAACTAAATAGATTGAAAATTTCCTCGACCAAGCTGAACCTTATAAAAGTGATTAGTAACTTTGATTTGAAAAGAAATATTTTATGTGGTTCGATGATCATATACATATTCTGTTAATGAATATTCAGTAGAAACAGTACATCGTTATTTATTTTACTCTCAGATAATGTCATATCATAGGTCTTGACTAATGATTCCTTATCTGGATCGTCGTTCTACAGACAAAACTAAGAATAGTACTGAAAAAGAAGACATTACGAGAATTTTGAATGAAATATGCATGTGTGCACTAATTGGTCTCGGGATTAGCTACATATTGATTAAGTTGAAATATAATATCTGGCGACAAACGGATAAAAATAGAGGAAGAAATTTGAGCTGTAGTCCCAAATTGGATCTGCAGCCATAGGAAAAATACACAGCTAACATATATATAGTCATGAATATCTAATACGGGAGAGCACTTTTGCACTCATATTATGGTTCATAAATCTTTTTTATAACTGAAAAGAGGTGAAAAAATATTGGAAGAAAAGAAAACTAGGAAGATAGAAAGGTGGCATATTTGTTACAATTTGACAGTTCCAGTGTCTTTGAGTGTATATGTATTGAAGTAGTCAACTCTTGCGAAATAAACTATCCTTCGCTTTCGTATGAAAAGAGCATAAAAAATCGTACCTGTAGATTTTGTTCCCAATACAGTGCCAAGAACTATTGCACCAATGAGTAGAACAGTCAATAAGCAGATAGGAATAACAAATCTCTTCTTCCGATACCAAGAACGTCTTTGAAATATAATAAAAAATCTCATTCAAAATACAATTAAGAAAAGATATAGTTAAACTTACTCAGGCTTTGGATAAAGTTGTGCATCTAGATATAAAAACAGTGTTAGTTCAAGGTAAATGAGGGGAAAACTTTCAGATACCTTCGAATGGAGGTTCCAATAAGATTTCTTCAGGTACCACCTGTTTCAAATGAATAATATGAAGATCATTTCCTGGACTGAATTGTGATTGAACTACCATTTCAGTGCCAGGTAAAAGAAGAACTTCATCTTCAGTTTTAAAATGTGAATGATCACGTATTGTTCGACTATTAATGGCTTCGACAGAGAACAGTGTTCGTTTACCATCAATTCCCAGGTACATGTTGTTTTTCATGACAGGTAAAGAAGTTGTGCATGATGAAAATCCCCACCAAATCACCGTTGTTCCAGACGGAAATTCAGCACTCAAATCTTTAGTCACTCCTCGCCAAACAGTTAATTGTGGGAGGCACGGTAATTTAGCTAATGCAGTTAAGAACAGTTTTAGGTATTTAAAATAGGGCCGCAATTTTTCACGAGAGTCATTTTTTAGGGTATGATTGAGCACTGAATACAGACTGCGATAGCCTCCTGGCCATTCAAATGTGTAAAGACGGATTGCAGCACTTTCATCGATCGTTAGCCCATCAGATGGTGGATTTGATGTTTCATTTAGTGCTTTCTGAACATAAACCGACAAATTATGAATAATGTCGACTAATGGTGTACATGCTTCTTTAAGGGATACCAAAGGTTCTGCGGCGTATCCAACAATAGGACCAAGATTTGCTGAAATATCGTTAATGATATTCACTTGTGCCATGTCTTGTTCGACAGAGACAACTTCCACGATTCGAGGATTTTTTGTTGTAGGGCGATTCGATATATTATCAGATTCCTCTACTGCAACCAGCTCTTGTCTTTGATCAGGTGTTTTGTCTACATTCAAGTTAAGATGTAGTGTGTCGAACTTGTGCAGTAAATTCCTTTTGTTATCAACGTCTTTGCCAAACAGCATTTGACGATCATCCGAAAGTTCGTTAGCAAATGTTGCCGGTTGTAGTTCAAACTGTTCTTGATCATTTGTCATTGTCATTTTTCTCTTTTTATTATGCTTGTTGATTATTTTATGCTACTTAAATGAATATTGATTCTAAAAAAGATTCGAGAGCAAGTATTATTGTTGATAACATTAGTTATAAGAAATTATGAATGAATTACCAGAAAAATCAATATGAATACCAATAAGTTTCCAACTCACTGTTATCATTTCATATTATTATTCTTGTTTGAGCTTCTGTGCAGAATTGTTAGATTCCGATTGAGATGAAAATACGAACTATTACTATTAGTCTTATTTGTAATTGATCTTTTAAAATCTTAATTTTAAACAGAAATTATGGTACAGAAAGGATTCCAATTGATCTATTTCGAAAGAAAATCGAATAAAAAAAATCAAATTAACAATAAAAAAATACTATTCGAAATAATCTATCAATTTTTGATTTTTCTAAATAGAATTCTTTTAACTAGTAATCAATGACAAATGGTGTGTTATTATAATTTATGAAACGTTTTTCTAGAATATTTCATGATAGATATTATAGTGAAAATTAATTCGAAAGTTGAATGATATTATACATTATAAACAGAGATATTAATAAAAATAGGTTTAATTACTTGGCAGCCGGTAGATCAAAAGAACGAAACAAATAATTGATTTGTTTTTTATAAATATTTCAATCAGAAAACAAGAAAAAGATATTCTATTTTTAATGTCTGACTAACAGTATTCATTGAACAGTTAAACAAGTACTTCTCATACTAATATACTTTATTGTTTGTAGCAAATCAAATCGGTATAGACGATACAAGTGAGATAGAAAAAACGAAGAACGATTGATGTATCTTTTCTATACTGTTATACATTCGTTGATGATAGATAGTAAATCGATCTGAAATTTATAGTGAGAATATGCAAGTTACATTACAGAGTATAAGCATAATATACCTAATTCGATTTACAATGCAAATGCACTTCCAGAAGTTTTTTACCATTTCGAAAATAAATAAAATTAAATATATTTTTATTTTCATTTATACGCTGGATCACGTAATTAAATTGCAAAATAATTCGATGAAACTGATAAAACAGCAGTGTCTGCCAGAGCATATGATGCTTCGAAGGACTTTTTTAAGAGTTACGGCGTATCATCTGAGCGAGGATGAAGGCGAAAACACTCACATACCCGTCTCTTCCATGAGAATGAGAGTAGAAACACACATATGGGCTTAGGGCGCGCATCAATAGCATGAGAGTGAGGACCGAAAGACGGAGACCCTGACAGACACTGAAGAATTTACCAGACCCCATTAGACTCAGTGAGACTCTATCGGACTGCTAGATTCTTATAGTCCTTAGTGGAATAACATAGATTGTATGAAAGATTTCTAATAATAAAAGGAAATGTAGATATTAATAGAAATATATAGAAGAATTCTACTGAAAATTAAATATTAATGATATCAAAGAGTTTGTCTGGATTTTGGATTATTTTGTAATTCATTTACACTATGGTTTGCTTTTATAAATTTTATATATAATTATAAATGATAAGTAAAATTATTTATTATTTTTTCTATAACTTATAGTTGAGTCGCGTTTTTTTATGAATATTATTTAGGAATGGGCGATTCCGCATCGGAATCGGTACCGGGACCGAGAATCGGCGGGTCTGATATCGATCCCGATGCTTAGAAAATTTAAACTCCCCGATCCCGATACGATACTTAAAAAGTCAGATCTTATCCCGATCCGATTCCGATCCCAATTTAGAAAAAAATTGGTATCGTTGCCGGTTTTTGGTTATATTGTTTTAAAAATAAAACCTTAAATTAAGTGTTCGAATATTTATTTGAATAACATTTGGTAAAAGTAACAATGCTAGTGCTTATGAAAAACTACATTTCGAGAAAAAAAAACAAGATTTGTTAGTTAATTTACAACAATTTTTTTAGTCAAAATTTACCTAAACTAGAAAGAAAACTCGTCTTCATCATTTTGATGATCATCATCTTTCTCTTCGTCTTGAAAATGATCATTTTTATCTTTATTGAAAAGTTCTTTGAGTGAGTTGCGTAATAGGCTATTACATCAAATATATTTACCTCATTTCGTTCTCCCTCGATACAGAATAAATTATTTTTTCTCCTTCTATCTTATTATTATACATATGATTTTCTCCGGGCTTTATTAGAAAATACAATGATCGCAAAGTTATTATAGTAAAACGGATTTAAACGATTTCAAATCATCGCTAAAATAATTTTAGAAAAGTCGAGAAGCCAAAGATCTATTAATGAGAATAACAACGATCATATGCTTATTATGTAACCAAAAAGAACGGGTAGAACGCATATTATTTAAACCATACCAATTAAATATGGATGATTTTGATGCCGATTCTTAAAACTGATTTTCACGATTCCGATATGATTCTTAAAAACTTGTTGCCGGTTCCGATCCGGTTCCAAACATAAAAAAAATTAAATTGGTCGATTCCGATACGATACTTAAAATGAATAAAGTGTCTAACGATCCGGATCCGACTCCAAAAAAAACTGATTTTGCCCATCCCTAAATGTGATTCATGTACTACAGAATATAGTATATGATCGACACATGCAAATGCTTTGAAACATTATCTTTTTCTAAAATATTTCAATATTTCTTCTTTCGTAAACTTTTTCAGTAATTTGAATTGCTTTTGACAAACATAAAGTATATTAAATTTATATAAAATACTGGACCAAGCCAGGTTTCGGATTGGACCAGTTCGCTGACAACGGAGCATTGATGGGTGCCGCAATGCTTTCCACTGAGGGCTTCGCGCATCTTGTAACCCATAGTGAGCTGCATCTATGATGAAAGAGCTCAGATTTCTGACTTGTTTCTATGAAGATATTGAATTCCTAGTGAATTTTCTCTATATTACCCTTATACTAGCAGCAAAGTTATAATTTCAAATTTTGACCTGGAACTTTGTCTGCACAAAGGCCTCAGCAAGACTGGTTCGGATAAAAAATTTCAGAAGTTTTGAGTAAAGTCTCTCTAAGATACGAGGTTTTAAAAAAATGCATACTATAAATACATTATTTATGGTAAAGAGGCCATTCATTCATAGAGTTTTATGCAGGCAAAGTTTCAGGTCAAAATTCACAAGTATAGTTCCGTTGTCAATATAAAAATACATTAGAGAAAATTTACTAGGAACTTAATATCTTCTCAGAAACTCGAGCTTTTTTATCATGGACACAGATTACTATAGGCTACAAGGAATGTTTCGTTGGGATCCAAGCGACCTATTTCGAGCCCAAATCTCTTATGTATGCCATAAATTTCTGTTCTATGATTGATTTCGCTCTAAAGCTGGCTTATAATCAATCATCAATATCCGAACAAAGTTGCTCGAACTACTAGATAAAATCCATACATACTGAACATAGTTTCGAAGTATGACTTGCTCTTACATATGGTGTCTACTACTCTATAAACTATCCAAAGATAAAAGTGTTTTATTTTGTGACATCATCCATTGACAGAAAGTAATGTTACTTCTATGAGAAGAATGCTCGAAATAAATCTATAGATGGTCTTGCTACATTAGCCAAGCTTTAAGTTAGCGTTTATCGATCATATACGCAAAGCGTAGATGATACATTTTACATGATCAAGAAAATTCTACAAGAAAGTTTAAAAAGAATCAGAGATATTTATCTCATTTCTGATTTCCTCGTAAACCACTTATATTCTTGATTATTTTAACAATTAAAAGCACAATTAAATTATCAGTCAAGTTCTACTGAAACAATAAGTACTATTATGACAGTGCCATTCATTAATAGTAAAGTTTGAGCGAAAATCTTATAAAAAGTATTTACCGTTAGATAATCTCCAAGATGAATAAAACGACACAAAATAATGGATAAATACTCTTCTACTCAGTCGAAGTGAAGATTAAAAATATAAATAAATATGGTAAAAACCCACTTTTATCTCTCTTTCACTGATATAATCATTCATCCATAA
Source organism: Macrotrachela quadricornifera (assembly GCA_022393335.1). Taxonomy (NCBI): domain Eukaryota; kingdom Metazoa; phylum Rotifera; class Eurotatoria; order Philodinida; family Philodinidae; genus Macrotrachela; species Macrotrachela quadricornifera. The sequence goes on along the minus strand of JAJEKB010021442.1, from coordinate 2,440,533 downwards.
AACATTCTTTTTACCAAGCATATAAATAGAAAGAAGACATGACTAACGTCTTTTTTTTCTTGTACATATAAGAAACATTAACTGTAGTGAATATATGAAGAAAGAAAAACCTACAATATACATTATACATCTTTGTCGCACTAAAAAAAATGTAATTTATGATTGATCTAGGAGAAAAAAAGAAAAAGAACCAATATACGCATTTTATCTCTATTATGTTAACGAAGCATGTGCAAATAGTGACGTAGGTTGTATTGAATATATATTTTTTATTTAACAATTATTATATGCATATATCATAGAAATAAAAAACATCTTTGATTAACTAATAAAATCTTTATTATAAATCATTTAAAATTTAGTTAATATGTTCTATATATTACTGAATGAACCAATATTTTCCTTATAAACTACGGGACTGTACTTTATAACCTCAGGTGAAATGGTACGATACGAAAACGGCTGTATACGGCGTCGTATCTGCTTCGTATACGGCAGTCGGATTCAATCCCTTGGGTTGCGAGTAAATTCTAAATACATTCACCACGACGAGTTCCGTCGGTGAGACCCGCTCGGTCTTCACAAGAAACTTAAGGGAACCCCACCCTTTTTTAACGATTTTCAGATCTCAAAGACGGTAAGTCCGATTGAGTTAAAATTTCTATGGTAGATAGACCACCTAAAATGATTAGACACATATTTGAGGAAAAAATTTTCTAAGGCGGTTTTCATGGTTTTTCCATGGAATCTACTGGTTTTCCAAAGGCCCTCATCTTGCAGAGGAACTTCTATGTCAAACCTTGTCCGATTTGCCTGAAAATCTTTTTGGAGATACCTACGGTCATATCTCAGAGGTAATTTTCAGCTTTTTCAAAAATTTCACTTTCTTTTTTTTTTATAAAAAAAAATATATAATGGTTTTTCCCAGAACCAGATTTTTGACTTTTCAAACCCTATAAATTCGGATGGAGATAGCAGAAATGATGACCGACGATTTTACCTCTGGAGAATAGTTCAAAATATCTATGATAAAAATTTCAGCTCGATCGGACAGAGTTAAAGGAAGGTTACTCGGGGGACAATTCAGTCCTTTGTGTGAAAAACCAGTTTTGAGAAAAACGAAAAATAAGTTTAAGCAGTGTATTTTGTCACCGAAAAAAATTGAAAGTATCGAATGATAATATTGGTACGTATATGGCATGTACATTAGCACCATCTATTACCCCAATTACTCGGTAGAATACACGATGCTCCTCTAGATTAATTCTTTATTGCTTGATATCATCGTCATTATTAATAGTTTGATCCAAAAGAAAAGAAATAAAATAAACTGCTACTAAACACAAAAGCAAAAAAAACTACAGAAACTAATACTGAAGAAAAATGTACATCATTAAATTTATTCAAGCTACAGGCAGAAAGGTATGAAAATGATAACTATATACTGAAAAACAATTCTAGTCAGCAATTTCAGCACCATATATATATCGATCATTTTGTATCAGTTTAGCTTCTTTTTGAAGTCTTTCGAGGCGATTTCATCGTCGCTGCTCATCTTTATTTATAGTAATACCAAATGATTTATAAAGAGGAATAAGACTGACATATCCTTCATTATAAATTATTACAGTCAAATTTGTAGCAGTTTCAATTCATTTTCGAATCTGATATTATTTTTAATATATAATAACCAAATGATTCGATAAAAGCTTTCATTAGCATTAGTTGTTCCTCCATTTAGTACTTGACAAAGAGATTCATCACGACATATATCATCGTATGCTGGTTTAATAACAGCACAAACTGTTTGTAATCAAAATTAAGATATAGTTTGCAATGAGCAGGATCACAAAGGTCGTGTATAGGATTGTCATCTGTACTCGATATATGATATCTAGCAGCCCATGCAGCTTGTTTCATTTTTTCTAGATCGTTGTTATTGTCACGTGTTGCTTTACCAAAATAAAGTTGAAGTCTGTATATTTTCCGATCATCTGTAGTAGAAAAATCTAGAATCAGTTCGTATTCGTTTCAGTTATCGTAAAAAATGAAAGATGATACCTAATCTTTCTCTACCACCAATAGTTTTATTATCATAAAGAGGTGTTCTTCTATGACTTTTTTTTTAATAGCTGATAAACATGTTTTCATTCGCTTTGAAAAATGATTGATACATTGTTTTTTGTCAATACCTACGTAAATCGCCATAAGGTTTTGATTGTGAAATACAAATATCATTTATTGTGTCACCATCTGCAATGTATGCCGTATAGCAAAGATTATGCTTCAGGATTAATCGACCAAACATGGTAACCATCTAGATGATAATGAAGAAGAAGTATAGTAAAAAATGTAAATTACTTATTGCAGCTCCTTCCATTCCACCACTACTACCTTCACAACTATTCTTTAGATGCTTTTCAAGTAGTTTAAAATATAGTTCACCAACAGATTTCTTGATTGTTAATAATCAAGCACATTCTGAAAAATGGCGGCTTAAAACCTCATAATCAAGAACTTTTGGTGGATCTGCTGCACTAACGATAGTTCCTATACCATGCAAAGATGAATAGCCTTGCTTCAACCAAGTACCATCGATAGATACAGTGATATCATCTCCTTTGTATTACATGCACATGTAAATGAGATATAATAAGAAAGTCCTAGACGTTTGATAACTTCAAAATTGTATTTTCGTTGGACATTACATTTTGGGCAGTTCATCGAATTGACGAGACATAAAATATTTTGAATGTTTACAATCAAATTAACATCCGAATAGTCATTCAAATCCATGGATAAATCTTCATCGTCAGATGAAGAATTGAAAAGATGTCGTTGATACAATGATATAAGTTTTTTTCTTATAGTAGAAGAAGTTGTTGCTGTTAATATTGTTGTCGATTGTGTTGATGTAGATGGAATAGGTGGAACATTTACGTGAGAAGATTTTAGACGATCAACAAGTTGTTGTAACTTTGCCTTTTTCTTTTGATTTCGACGAGCAGAGCTGAATGATTTTTTTTAGTTACATTAGACCAACAGATGAACTTCGTTAACAACAAATAGATCAAATTTTACTTACGCTCAAACAAGCCTACAATCATTATTGTCAACAAGATATTCCGAAAAATATTTTTGATATATTGTTCAATCATACTCTTACTACCTCTTCAAATATCGTATCGGATCCAAATCAGGTCAAAGAAGAAAAGAATGAGATTTATAAACTTTTATGGGAGATTATCAAAACTAATAAAAGGAAAAAGAAAAATATTGTTGAAAAATAGATTTCTAGTTCTGTTCAATATCCCGTTAAAATCGTTTAACTTCTTCATGCTCGCTTTTCAAGCCCTGAGCAGATACATTTTTGCCCAATTGTATTAAATACGATATGGAAGACTTCATCAAACATACTTCATCCTAGAACTTACCTTATTGTTTCCGAATAGTGAACAACAGTTACTGTTATTGAAATAAAATAGAATATGAAGAAGAATAAATAAGTAAAGTGTTTCACTTTATAACGATATATAAATGTGTCAAAAGCTTTCTTCGTACGTGTATGTATGACTTTTCGCAGAACGAAAAGGAACAAAGCATCTTTTACATTCGGCGTGTCTTTTTCATACAATGACTTTTGCATTCTGTGCGACTTTCCCCCCACAATGCTTTTTTTCTGTACGACGTAAACATAGTTATATATTTAATCAAACTCTAAATCAATTTGATACTTTAAAAATGTGCAAAAAAAAGGATTTTTTTTGTTATTTTATTAGATAATAAGATTTTGACAATTTTTGAAAAGTTCATATTTCGTAAAAATGAAATAAAAAAACGGCAAGTTTGATTGGGTTGATTCAAGCAGTGATCGAGAGGCCATCATGCAGACTATCTCTGAAGCAGATAAAAAAAAATTGACTTTTCAAAAATTTTTCTTCTAAAAGGAGGGGTTACTCTTAAAATGTTCTGAAAATGTGAAATTGCTCTCGAATAGTATATACAAACAAATGATCAATCTGCTAAAGTGAATAACTAGAGACCATTTGGATTGAAAAATAATTCAAAGTACGAAATATATAGTATTCGATCATATTGATCAAACTATTAAAGAATATTTATAGACTAGACTTTTCTGAACGATCAATTTCACATTATCAGAAGATTTCAATAAAAGACTGCATAACTTCTTTGTGCTAGCCTTCAAGCTGTCGATTATCAATTAACTGACATCTAGATATTGTGTGCTATTGATAGGTGGTCGCCCAGTATGATAATACGTATAAAAGAAGGAAAAATTGATTTTGTAAACTATGAGTTTAAGCTATCTTTTTTGAAGGTTCACATTTTTCTACCTCTCATCATTAATGAATCTTGCTGTATCTTATATAGAACTAGAGGAGGTACCCACTGTAAAGAGAATATGGTTAAAGTTTCGCATCTTCCACCCTACTTTTTCTGCTGTACGTAACACGTCTTTTACAGGACTGTTCTCCACTGTGGCTGAGCCATCTGTAACAGAAATCTTCCCGTCACACCTGAAACCTCTACGACAGGACTTTTACTGGTATGTGTCAGACATCTTTAATAGGATTGTTCCTGCTATACGTTAGGTATTCACCATAGAACTTTTTCCATCGTACCTGGAACCTCTGCTACAGAGCTTTTCCCGTCGTGCATAAGGCAACTTCAGTGGGACTCTTCTCATCGGACCCAAGCTGGCACCCTCAATCGCATCCACTTTGGACACGATCACTTTCAAAAGTGCATTGAACTGTGTCATTTGATTAGAAAGTGAATAAAATCTCAGTCTCTTACAACTTGGATGAAGTTTCACGCACGCCTTCCTTTCTCATTCCCAATCACTCTACCGACTTTCCTTAGTGCACTCAAGGAACTGATGCGGATAGTTCCGTGACGCTATCTCTCACGATGACTAAACACATAGCGAACAGACATATCAGAATCTCGATCTGTATTGATCACGACGAAATTTCACCCAGCCTCTTCCACGCACCCCGTTTGATGGTTCCAACCTCGAGATAATTTTCCTCAGAAGCTAAGAAAGTAGTGTGGAAACTTTTGTGACGCTAGCTATCACACGGACTGAATGCATACCGAACAGCGAAACGTTCTTCTTTAAATATATAGATACGTCATCGTTGTGAGTCAAGAAAAAAAACAAATACGTTGCTTCTGTGAGTCATAGAAAACCAATGGATACACCATAATTCTGAATCAAGGAAACACTTGTATACATTTTATTCTCTTATGACCTATTAGAAACCTTCGATTTTTACATTTAGACCAAGGAATCATCGATACAAAATGATTAATCTTAGAATCATAAGAGATTCGCTAAATTTCTGAGAAATTCATGCAAATTTCATTGCCATATGATATGGGTGAAATTTCACCCAAACACCACCATTCTACTCCTATTAATGGTAACAGCACTCTATAAAGCCACTGCTGGACTCCGAAAACCACCGCAGAAAGTTTGGTAGTGTTAATTAAGACAATAGTATCTGGGTGAGATTTCACCTACACCTAACGTCCTCGGTGGATGACCTCGCTGTGACCTTCCTTCGGGCCGGGGGACGCACCGTGGAAAGTTTGGTGATCGTAGCTTTTACAGGGGCCGAATGCATAGCGAACGGATAGACAAACAATCTTCTTTATCTATATATATATAAAGAAGAAAGGTTCTCTGTTTGTATATTCGCTTATAATTTAGTCTCGGTAATAGCTAGCGGCACCAAATTTTCCACAATACTTCCCTATGTCCAGAGGAAGGCTTTAGGATGGTTTTTCATTTAAAAATTTCACCTAAACAGAGTGCTTGCCCCTCCTTTTGTTGAATTACTACGGTAAGTACCTTTTCTAAAGAGTCTGTGGGTGTGATTGTTTTCTCAGTAACTTGAGAACAAAAGTCGACAATAATCTGCATTTTTTGCCATTGAACGTAAGGTGTTCAAGAATGCTCGAAAAAAGCAAATAGAATTTATAAGATAAAGGGTGACCGTATAAGTGGAAATACCCATCGAATGTAGAAAGCAACAAGTGGGATCAAATTTCATTACTCATAGCTCATAATCTATATAAATAAACAAGAAGGTTGTCTCTATCCGCTAGTTTTTTTGCAATTGGACGCCGTACGAGTCAGTGGCGGCAAGCGTTTCATGAAATACCTTGAGTTCAGACGAAGGTTGAAAGATAGTCAGGGTAGCCGGGGAGAGGGACGGAATGAAATTTCATACAGGCTATGATATAGTGCAATTTTCACCAATCTTTCAAAGACTTTAGAGTATTTGCTACTATAGATAGATTATTCGCTCCTTAGTGTCACCTTTTCCCAGCGGGTGTTCGTATAGTATGACAACTGATATAAGTAAAAAAAGACACTCACATTCATACACTATTCGCTGAATTGTTCGATTTACGCATGAATGTAAGTGTGTGCATGGCGGGACATGTAGTAATCATATATAAAAAATCTCAAGTACGCTCTCTATATGCCTTCTGTCGTTTTCTAGTATAATTAGTTTACAGTATGTAGATTTCCAGAGCAACGTCGGGTATTATCGCTAGTATATATCGATTTATTACCAAATAAAGATATGACATGAGAGTTTTATTTCAGTGTGATATACAGATCACACTGAAATAAAACTCTCATATCATATCTCCATTTGGTAATAAATTTGATGTAAATATAAAAATATAGAAGCAAAAAAAGGGAGAGACTTTTGTCCGAGGATGTAACACAACGTATACAAACGAACATCTAAAAAGAAACAAATTATTTTACACAGCACACACATACACAATTCGAAAAAAGCAGCATCAGTGTCGAACAAAATGATTTTATCATTTCATACATTACCGATCAAGTTAATTTATAGAATTCTCGACCATCTCGATCAACTAACAATTCTACTGTCCTGTCGAAATGTGTGCACAAGGTTAAATGCCATCACAGACACATATCATCGATACAAGGTAATCTTTATTTCTATCATAAAATCATATTTTTATCATCTTTCAAATAATGTTACTCTTTTTCTCAATGCATTATTTTCCTTGAAACTTTCCATTTCTGATTCCAACAGATTGATTTTATTGAAGAGTATCGTATACTTAATTGTTTTCTATCGATGAAACAAACTCAGATGGATATATATGGATATTATGAAGAATTTCGTGAGGTTATAAAACTCTACGATATTTTAGGAAATACAAAACAGAATCAAGATTCTTCTTCAAAATATTACGGTTACTCTTTTTAATGGTGGGAAAAATGAAAATATCATGTATGAAATGACTCATCATACTATTCATGTTCTACTACGTAAGCAACTATTATAAGCTGAACTAAAAATTCAAGGTTATAAAATTAGGCATTTTCATAGTTTGCAACAAGCTACAGGCTTCTTTCTCGGTCTTTTTGCTTGACTATATTAATTCAACCTTGTTTGACACATCTAAATTTCTTTTCTTAAGAACTGTTACTGTAAAATAGAGCTCAAACATCTCTATGATAATATACCATATTATGACGAGTATGATGAGTTTGATTATTTCCAATAACAGTAAAACTAAAATCAAATTGAAGTGGAAGAGGTTACTAAATGAAACACATAGTAAATTCTTTCGAATGTTTAAAATAATGTTGATTATCATTGATTAATCAAAAACTTAGATAGTGTTAAATTTTCAATCAATCAATTTTAAAAGCTTCAATAGATTAGTATTTGTAATCTAGAGTGTTAATCATTACATGTATTGGGTACTCGGCATTTCCCACATAGTCTCAACAGATATTGTCATAGGTGGCTGCTGAACTATGAAATAGTGGGCGCAAGTGATCAGAATAATGAAGCTAAAACGATCGCTCTTTTTATTATATTATGTAAGCCATCGACTTAAACAGCGTGAGTTCTAAACTCGTTTAACCATTAGCATTTACAAAGTCCATAAATCCTAATAAAAGATAAAATGACAAACTTGCGAACCACGCGATCTAGTTAATCAAACCTTCTTAATAATCCATCCTCAGTCGTGAGAAAAGCTTCTTTCGCTAATAGTATTCTGGCGGGTTCCTTCATAAGAAAAGATGTTCTGGTATGCTTATACGCAGTTTCTAAAACTATCAATATTTAAACTTCTCTCTATATTTTCCTTCTGTCAAAACAGATCCGAAGTATTCTGCGTTAAAAACCACACTATATACTGGCCAATGTCTATAAATTCTGTGTAACTCATTCCAATAATACGCTAGATCAGATACTTGAATTATATTAATACCGATAACCAACTATAGGTCTGTGTTATTATAGATACGTTTCCTTCCTAACACTACATTGACAAGTATACCTTTACAATTTCTCTTTAATTTCCGGGCAATTTCTGTTGAACTAAAATTTTATTCATAAAATATTTTAATAATGTAAATTGAAATGCTATTTTCCATAGACACTCACCACATTGACGCTTGAAAACAGTAGAATCGATGATCAAGAAACACAAAAATTAGCCACCGCTTTAAAACAAAACAAAGTAATATGAATGATATCAATCTTCTTCTTCATCTATGAGCTTACTATTTTACACAGACACTCATCACACTGAATCTCGAGGAGAATCAAATCAGTTCACAAGGAGCACAGTATTTAGCCAATGCTTTACGACAAAATAAAGTAATATAAAACATATCAATGTTCTTCTTATTCGTCTATACACTCACTATTTTACACAGGTACTCACCACATTGAACATCCAGCGGAATCAAATTGGTCCACAAGGAGTACAACATTTCGCCAATGCTTTAGAACAAAATAAAGTAATATGATTTATATCAACTTTCTTTCTATTCAACTGTGCACTCATTATTTCATACAGACACTCATTACATTGAATCTTGACATGAATTACATTGGTCCACAAGGAGCACAATATTTAGCGAATGCTTTACAACAAAACAAAGTAATATGAATTCTATCAATCTTCTTCGTATTTGTCTATATATTCACTGTTTTATATAGACACTTACTACATTGAACCTTGGCAACACTCGAATTGATCCACAAGGAGCACAACATTTAGCGAATGCTTTAGAACAAAACAAAGTAATATAAGTGACATCAGTCTTCTTATTTACCTGTGCACCGATTATTTTATACAGACACTTACCACGTTGCGCCTTCACGCAAATGAAATTGGTCTAGAAGGAGTACAACATTTAGCTAATGCTTTAAAACAAAACAAAGTAATGTGAATCACATCTATCGTCTTATTCATCTATTGAATGACTATTTTACACAGATACTCACCACACTGAACCTCGGAGGAAATCTTATTGGTCCATATGAAGCACAACATTTAGCCGTTGCTTTAGAACAAAACAAAGTAATATGAATCCTATCAATCTTCTTATTCGCCTATACACTCACTATTTCACACAGACACTCACTATATTAAACCTCTGGTACAATGATATCGGTGATGAAGGAGCACAATATTTAGCTAATGCTTTAGAGCGAAACAAAGTAACATGAATAACATCAGTCTTCTTCTTATTCACCTGTATACTAACTATTTTACATAGACACTCATCACACTGAACCTTGGGGTAAATCAAATTGGTTCACAAGGAGCACAACATTTAGCCGTTGCTTTAGAACGAAACAAAGTAACATGAATCATATCAATCTTCTTCTTATTCACCTATGCACTCACTATTTTACACAGACTCTCATCACATTGGTTCTCCAAGGAAATGAAATTGGTCCACAAGGAGCTCAGTATTTAGCCCATGCTTTAGAACAAAACAAAGTAATATGCATCACATCAATCTTCTTCTTATTCATCTGTTTACTAACTATTTTACACAGGTACTCACCACATTGAACCTCGAATGGAATAAAATTGGTCCACAAGGAGCACATCATTTATCCAATGCTTTACAACAAAACAAAGTAATTTGAATTATATCAATCTTCTTCGTATTCGTCTATATACTCACTATTTTATACAGACACTCACCTCACTGAAGCTCGGGAGAAATCATATTGGTTCACAAGGAGCATTGTATTTAGTCAATGCTTTAGAACAAAATAAAGTAATATAAATCATATCAACTTTGTTCTTATTCAACTATATACTCACTATTTTACACAGACACTCACTAAATTGAACCTCCAGGGAAATCAAATTGATCCACAAGTAGTACAGTATTTAGTCAATGCTCTAGAACAGAATAAAGTAATTTACATCGCATTAATCTTCTTCTTATTCATCTATGCACTCACTATTTTATAAAGACACTCACTATATTGGAGCTCGTGTGATATAAAATCAATTTTAGTCTAGAACAGCATATCAAAGAAGAACTCAGATAGAACGTGCCATTGAAAGAATGAATATGACTGTTACTAATGAAGATGATAATGGCAGCAATGTATTTTTATTAGAGAATTAAATAAACTTCTAGTTTTTATACATGAATATTTTTTGATGAATCGGATTAATTTGTCCTATAAGTTCCGTTTAATAAATACCATTGAGAAGGATGTTCCATTTTTCGATATTAAGTAAAAAGAAATTTATATCTTCTATCGCAGACGTTTGTTTTTAATTATCCCTATTGCATGTGTCTCACCGAAAAGAATTTTATAATAAATTGTACAAGATGTCCTGAATGTGATTGAACAAAAGTTGTTTTTCTATACAACGACCTTCGATACTAATATGCAGAAACATTACCTTCAATCGAAATACAAAAATTTGGGTTTTTTCATATGTCTAGAAAAACATTATATGATTTTTTCTCTTTTAATATTTCGACAATCTGTAATATTTTTCTTTAAAGAGAAGGTTTAGAAATTTTTCGGTATTCATATTCTTGTAGAGTGCTCGAAGCTCTATTTAATCATTTGAAAATAAGAATTAGAAGATCTTACTTAGTTTTTCAATGAACTGCATCTCAGAAAAGAAAACATGTTTTGTATTTTGATACAAGAAGATAATTCTGTATAATAAGTATTGAAAATCCTTAGAATAAATAAAAACTCAGTATATTTACTTATAATTTAAAAAATAATTCCAATGAAGTTACATGAAATAGCAAAGATATAGAAAAAAAAAACTTTTGTTAAATGACTTTGGGGACATTCTATATATGCTGAAGAAACTTTCTATACTTTGTTTGAAAGCATGCATAGCATAAAATATTATCTCTCAAAATCAACGAAAGACTTACCCTAATGAAACATCTTGTAAGCAAGATCTGGAAATCTTGCGATCGATAAGTAAGATCTTGTCAAGATCTTGAAAAGATAATGTGCATGTACATATCTTGGTTGTATCAGATAAAGTTGTACTTAAGATCTTGTTAAGATCATGAAAAGAAAACGTTTATTATTATCTTGTCGCAAGATCTTGAGTAAAA
>JAJEKB010021442.1:2275097-2329084 GCA_022393335.1 Macrotrachela quadricornifera | reverse complement strand
CCGGCCGGACCGGAACCGGATTGCCGGACCGGTTCCAACTCTGATCCCATTTTCTCAATAAAATCATAGTTTCGAATTTTGTCATGAAATTTTGTCCATATCAAGACCTTAATTAGAGCAGGTCATTCACAAAGTTTTAGAATTCTTGAACTACGCATTCTCGAAATATGAGTCTGTAAGAGAATATTGTTGCATGCATGAATATTTTGATAAGGTTATATTTCGAAAGTGCTTAGTTGATGAATTCTGAAACTTTGTGGATGAGCTACTCTAGTTGAGACTTTGATATGGGCAAAGTTTCATGTCAGAATTCGAAACTATAATTTTATTGAGAAAATGGGGAATAATAAGGAAATTATGGTAAAAAGTCGATATCTCAGCCAAATCTCAACTTGGGCCCATATCCTCTTAGGCTTTTTCTAGTCTATATATTCCCTACATATGGACAAAATTTGGACTCAAAAGCTTTTTATCACTTTGGAAGGTTTTCTCTTAAGTGCTTTAAGCATGAAAAGATGATCAAAGTATTTAATAACAGGTGAAATGTACAATAACGTATTGAAAACGCTAACAAATCAATAAATATAAAAATTGTTAGACTCTTGTTATGTATTTTCTCGCATTATAACATCTCGATATTCTTACTGTCTATTGTTTATCTTTATTCAACATTTTGTTTAACCTTAAACTCGACTAGCTTCATCCTAGTTTATTCTTTTATTTTAATGTCAACTCGAACATACATATATTGTATATTCACTACTTTTTTTTCTCTATATCTTACTAACGAAAATAAAACTGAGTCTATCCATATCGTATTAAAGATAAGAACACAATGAGTAATATATTGACAATAAATATCACGCCATTCAACTTGTTCTTATATAGAAACTCAAACATGTTTTAACTATGGTTGGACTCTCGAAGTGAATAGAACACGCGCTCGTCATTGTCAAGATAATTGTGCATGCATCACTGATAAGAATCTCTGACTTTGTATCATCGTAATAAACGTCATTTGGTCAACAATGATAGTGTCAAATGAATAATACGACCTTACTCGACTTATATAATAGTGTCATTGGTTTTTTTTTTATTTCATATAATTTTATATTCGAGTGATAGTGATGTTTATTGTTACACTATTAGTTTTACTTTTTGTCAGGTCATCATCGATCACTGGTGAACCAGTATTTGAAACGGTTCCTTTGCATTTTCATGTGATCTTTGAACAATTACGTTATTCTTATGAACAACATACAGATTTTCTTACTGATCTGACCAATCGACGCTTTGCAGCGACTCAACCTGAGGAACTTATAAGAAGTAAATTATTTTTAACTAATGAGAGTACGACATGTGAACAAGATTTGCAAGTATTAATTAATGCAACATCTCACCGTGAATTATGGGCATTGAAAGTGTTTGATGCTTGGGGAAAACCATTGCCATCTGGTTTACTAAAAGGAAATACATTTTGGATAGGTAATTATGATGAATGTGTTAATCCATTGTATCAACTAGATAATAAATCTTTTGTTCAACAACCATTCAATACACAATATTGTATGTGAATTATCTTCATATAAATATTTTGAATAAAATTTTCTTTAGGTGCACTTCTATCGAATCCAAGTAGTGATATAAGAATGAGTAGATCAAATTTGGTTGTTGGTCTCTGTCTTCCATCATCCTGTAGTCGTCAATCAATCGTTACACTAATACATGATCTATTCGAATTTGATAATATTACTGAAGAATATTTACACTGTTCCAATGATCGTATCAATGAAAATAATGGTTTTTCAACAGGTTCCATTGTCATTATTGTCGTTTTATCACTCTTGGCATTAGTTGTTGTTATCGGTACCATTGTTGATTTAGCTGTTGAATTCAATGTCAATAAACATAAAGAAGAAAAGGCATATATTGGAGAATATGAAGATTTATCGGATGAAAGTGCTAAAAAGCCCCTTTTTCCTAAATCTCCGACCAAACAAATGCCTTTTATCATGTTTCTAGCAGAATTTTCAGCTATTCGTACTCTCAAACATATTTTTACAGTGAACAAAAAGGAAAAATCTGACATGTTTACATTTATTAATGGTATTCGTGTTCTTTCACTCTTCTGGGTTATTCTTGGTCATTCATTTTCCTTTAGCATCATATATTTATCAAATGTCTATGATCTTCTTGCTAATTCACGTAATATTGCCTTTCAATTGATTACAAGTGGTGTCTTGAGTGTCGATACATTTTTTCTTTTAAGCGGTTTTTTAACTGCTGTTCTCTTTGTTCGACAAGTACGTAAAGAAAAGCTGACCTATCGAATGATGATTCTCTACTATATTCATCGATATATTCGTTTAACACCAACATTTATTTTAATTATGTTTGTTAGTATTTATTTAACACCATATTTTGGACAGGGACCACTTTATCCTATTCAACAAGGATTCGAATCGACAGGTTGTCGAAATGGTTCTTGGTGGACTTCACTTCTCTACATTGGCAATTTAGTCAAACCGGATAATATGTGTCTTGGAGTAACATGGTATCTATTCAATGATATGCAGTTTCATTGGATTGCTCCACTAGCATTGATTCCATTTGTACTTGGACGAAAGGCAATTGGATATATAGTGACTATAATCTTTGTATTAATCAGTATTGGATCTATTCTTGGCCTTCTTTTGTACTATCCAAGTTTGGTTACACATGCCTTGGATGTTTCGAACAATACGGTAAGTGAAAAATTTGACGGAGAAATTTCGATTATTTTGTTTATTATTATTAGACTGGTCCGAACTTCTTCGATAAAGTCTACATTACTCCATGGTGTCGTATTTCACCTTATGCCATTGGACTTCTGACTGGATTTATCGTCGTCAGTACGGGTCGTACCTATCGTTTGAATAGTATCGTTCAAACTATTGGTAGTATTTTGGCTATTATAATGGCATTGGCTTGTATTTTTTCACTCTATGGTGATTATGTTTTGGTACCTGGTCTTAATCGCGCTTCGAGAATTGCCTATCAAGCTCTATCTCGACCTTTTTGGTCAGTTTCAATTTCATGGCTATTATTTCTTTGTAGTATTAATCGAGGCGGTATTGTCAATCGAATTTTGTCATTTCCATTTTGGTCACCATTAGCACGTTTGAATTATGCTGCTTATTTGATTCATTCAACTGTTATCTTTGTTACTATATTTAATTTAACGACTCCTCTATACTATCAACCAATGACTTTTGTAAATAATTATATCTCCATACTATTTTTTAGCTACTTAGCTGCTATTGTTGTTGTTATCTTTTTTGAAACGCCATTTTTTATTTTGGAAAAGAAAGTTTTCAAACGATAGAAGATAAAAATTAAAATTAAATAAAGTAGTGAAAATACACTTGATTCTATATTGAATTTTACTATTGCGCTCTCGATGCATATTAAACTATAGAGACATACACAGATTAATTACAAACGAGACTTGAACGTCATATATCCGTTTTGGTTGTCGACATATGTTTAAAATTTTTTTTATATGATGAATGTGATTTGGAGTAAATGTAACCAAATTTATGTATTTAATTCGATATGACAAAGTGTGAATTTTTGTTCATATATTTGTCAACTTCACAAGCTATACTATTAGCATCACCAAATGATTGTTATAATCCATTACAAATGCTTTGTGAACATTGATATCCTAAGATTGAATCACAATCATAGTTTTTATTATTTTGACTATCTTTTCTTTGAATATTATACCCAAAATTTGGAGAATATACTAAATGACTGGACATTGATAAACTGACAATATTATATTAATTTATGACATATAAAAAGATGTTTGTTTTTTGAAGATTGAGATATTTGAGGGTAAGATCAGTAATGTTTGGAGGATAATTGACAAACACAATTTCATCATTGCAATTATACCGAATTGACATATATTCGAGCAAAACAATGGCACAAATAAAGAACTTAGTAAACATTCTATAATAAAATAAAAAATTGCCTAATATCTAATAGTCTTGTCAATGTAACGAATGAAGATAACAAGCAAACTAACTGGTGTTTATATTCTATCCATTGACATCAAGACATGTGCCTTGATTTTCCTTTATATACAATAGTGAATATTACACATAATTTGGTCTACACGAATTTTCTGCATAATTGCGAAAATAATTTTGGTTGGACACAACAGAAAGACATCAAATACAATTATAGAATATGTTCTACGCAGACTAGGAATGTTTCTTTTCGTTCTTCAATAAATCCATTTACTCCTTCCTTGGTATGATGTAATGGTCATGTATAATAGATATTAGTTGTTTCGCTCACCAAAATGTATCAGATACAAAATAGTTACTGAAAATATATTATTGATCATCAAAGTTATTATTAATAGGAATAACACTCATAATTATTGCAAACACGAATCCTGCACCATTCATATTCCTTACTCATATCCACTCTTTCATGTTCTCGTTCGCATCAACTTTGTATTATTCATTTTGCACTAATCAAATTTGGTTATCGAAACGTATGTCTCCTTTTGTATTATCAAGCGATCAAAGAAGAAAAATGTATTTCTTACGTCCGATGTCGATAATTTAATAACTATAGTCTTTCGTTTTCTTCATTAATATTTTAATGTATGAATTCAAACTAAATACAAGAATATTAAAATTTTAAAATCAATATTATATTGTAACGCTCTTCATCTTTAGTTTTTGTCTGAAAAAAATACGTCTTTTGACAAGAATAAGATAGTATTTCAATGTCGAAGAAGGTAACTTGATGAAGTACAATTTGATTCTCCATTTATTCAAATTAATTTTAAATGAATTGGATCTTATTAAAGATCTAATAAATATAGCAGAAAAAGAATTGAAAAATAATCTATTCAAATGTCTAAAATAAATGGAAAATGTTTTCCACTCAACTATCTGTATAATCTTTCTTGTTGATGTTGGAGCTCAATGAATTAATTTAACCATTTCAAAATAATACTTTATATTTAATGTGTATAGAAGAGGCAAAACAAGAAGGAAATTGTTTTCTTATAAAACAAACTTATTTTTTGTAATAAATTTAATTGTTTTTAAGAAATTTTTCTTAAGCATTTACAATGATAAATGTTATAGCTTAACTACAAATAAATGTAAATAACAAAAAAAATGAGAAACGTAGCAACTAATAACATAATTTTTTCTCTAACATATCCACTAAATGTGAGTATACAATCAACATAATGAAAAGTAATAAACATTAAAATGAAAGAAAAATGAGAGGATACTATGTGCAGCTAGAAAATATTCTACAAAATTAGTATTTCATCAATTAGTTTCAATTTTAAGATTATCACGTTTTTTTTCCGGAAATCAAATTTTCAAAAGTTTTTTTTAGACAAATAACATAATAATAACTAATAACAACAAACGAACTGAGATTTTTATCAATAAATATTCGTAGAGGATTAAATGTTTCATTCCATTCTGCATTATTTTGTAGTCAACTATAACAAAATTAGATATATTGAATTGTAGATAATTTTTTTCTAATATCATTCATATTCATTTTTCGATATAAGAATTTTTTGGAACAAAATTATCGTTTCATCTTGTACAAATTTTAGTGAAATTGAGGACTGACAAAAGCGTGGATTTAAAACTATCTGAAAAAACTTGCATTTATTTTAAGATAAAACGTCAAAGAAAAAAAATAAAGTAATTGAATTTAACATATGACGTTAAAGAAAAAAAAATATACATCAAAAGATTTTTTCTTCTAAAACAAAAAAAATAAAGTTCGTGATGTGTAACGAGAAAAAAAAGACAAAGAGTTGCTAAACTTTCACAGAAAGTGCATTTTATTGTATCTCTAACAACAACATAGTTGTGATATTTTTTTTTAATTTGGAACAAGATGCAAGTAAGAATGTTTTCTTTTTGTTTGTCAAAGTAATCGTCGGATACTATAATAATACTAATTTAACGATTTTTTTTAATAATATTATTTGTTATATGAGACAAAAAAAATGATCATGAACAACATTAATCATTAAAAGAATTCTATGTGATAAAACATAAATGATAATCATCAGAGATTTACTTTATTTATGAGTCTTCAGTATATATTGATAATTTTTATTTAATAATAAGAGAAGTATTTATTTTAATTAATGAATCACTTATATTTAGGTTTCTCCTCAAACACTCACTATCGATGATAACATCACCAATTCGGAATCTGTTCCGGTATCAATCATGAAAAAGTATGTACGAAACGATAGTTCATTTTATATTTCTATTGTATAAATTTCTTTTTCTTTTAAATCAATGTTTTATTTAGAAAAACTATTCTAATCATTATGGGAACTCTTATTGGTTTTGGTGTTATAGTCGCGGCTATTACTATACCATTAGTTTTAACACGCACCAATAAAACTTCTTTGTCAAATACTACAGGTATGATGATTCGTATGTATATATATACCAATTACATGTACTCTTATTCTAATATAAACATAAATTCATTTAACATCTTCCAATTTCAATTTGAAATATGAAGTATTCTAGGATCTTTTTAGAATATGTCTCGGTTTTTATATTCACACTAGCTATATCCCGTGCAAATTGCACGGTTTTTTCGTTTGTAGGCGGAGTATGATTATCGCGTATCATGTGGTTCATAAGAGGTATGCAGAGACCCGTTTGCATTACCCATGAAACACCACGAGGAGGTGGGTTTGACTTCTCTTGTATATATCATGGGCCAATATTAGATTTCGACTGTCATCCATATAAAACATTGGGTTGTTCGGGCCAATTGGAGGTTATCAAGGGTGCTCTACAAAAGTCTTCATAGAATCTCCCTTGGTTATCCATGAAATAAGCGAGTTTCCATTTGCTGGCATCTGATTGGCCAGTTTTCCGACTATCAGAAAAGCGAAAGTGCCATTCCTAGTCTTAATATAGTACTTGGAGACCGAAGGATACTCCCAATATATAGTAGTTGAGGACCTAGGGATATCCTCATATAATAGCTCTTGAGGAACTAAGGATACCTTCATAGTATAGTATTTGATGAGATAGGAGAACTCCTTTATAATAGTGCGGGTCATGCTTCCATTTGTTGGTGATTCCGCCATTAATCATTGGCCTTGAAATCTGATTGGTCGAAAAAACTGACCAATGGGAGAGGTATTAGACGTGGCACTCGACATTATATATATAGATTCTACTTTCATATTTTTTTAGTCTTTAGTTGTAGTTCATTTGTGTTCAAATCAGGCATCCTAATGGGTTGGGCTGGGCCTAAGAAAGTGAACCCATGGGTTATCAAACTTTAACCCAAATCACCCATGGTTTTCTCCCAAAAATCGGCCCAGCCAATCGATGTCCATGGGTCACATATGTTACGAAAATTGTTGGCATAGATAGTTTAGTTTGTCATTTTGAAAAATATATAATAGACCGTACTTTTCTTTTATTTCCTAAATTAAATTTCAAAACATATTTTTCTAATTACTAATAACAAAAAGATTATGTCAATAAGAATAACAAAAAATAAATAGAAAAAAACTTTAATTTCTTTATACCTATACATAATTAATAAAAAATCAAAGGAAGATATCAATAGCAGCACCATGAATACGCAGTATATATTACAAGTGACAATTACGAAAAATTTTTATTAACGATAAACAATTGCCTTATCCTATTCTTTTGTTTTACACATTCATTCATTACCGACTGCATGAATATTGTAGCGAATAAAAGTATTAAACTCGATTTATCGAAAAAATATTCGCGTGATAATACGCGATATCTTTTGAAAATTTTTATTTTTTATTTAAAATATCGTTGATGGGTACTCATAAAAAAATCGAACGACCCAGCCCTGCCCATAGTTCTCTGTTAAAAAAATTTCGACCCATGGGCTGGGCCGAGCTGAGCCAGAATTGGCCCAGCCCATTACGACCCCTGATTCAAATAATAAAATATCGAAATGAATCTATACAAATAGGATATGTCTTAGAAAAAATTTAATTTAGAAATAGGTTTCTAACACGATAAAATACTGAAAACTAGGCAAATATGTTTAGTGAGTTTTTTGTGATCTGACCCGGCTCAGCCTGAATCGGGCACTATTGTGTACTATCTCACTGGATAGTCAAAATGGAGAAAAATCTTTTCTTCAGAAAAATGATATAAATCGATGACATACAGTGCAAATCTTTAGCCTAAGCAAGCAGACATCCAATTTTCTTGCTCAGAAATGGCTTTCATTTGCTTAGAGATAGACATAAACCACTTAGAAAATCGTCTCTAAGATATGAAAAGGGTCTTTCAAAAAAAAAATTTTTTTCTTTGAAAAACTATTTTGAACGTTATATTACTCAACGCAATCCTCAGATCCAATTCCGTATATCACTACAGATTTTCTGCAAAGCATCACATAAGCACCTAAAACCGGATTTCTGATAAGAAACTTCGGGTTTTAGACATTCGATAAAATATATACCTTAGGACAGCTTTCATGAGTTATCGCTACTACCCTTAGTAAGATGTATAGGTGGGAGCATCTGGTAAGAATGCTTATTTAATCGGACGTTATTCCTGTGTAGGATTCACAATATACAGAAGGGTATGCTTGTAGATAGGTTTTGGAGTTCGAGATCTGTTGCTTTTCTAGTCAATTTTGAATTCAATTCAGCTCAGTTTTCAATATAAGAGTTATCGAAGAGAAATCTTTTATATAAGTATTTGCTTAAAGTACAATATTGTTTTATATTTCCGAATGGATTGACTTTCCCAATTTATGTGTGACTTGATAGAGTAAAAATCTTGACATACCCTTTGCTAAGCTTCTGTAAAAATTTGAGAAATGCGGTTCTAGAAAATGACAGATCATATATTTATGTGTTTATTCAATTGACTAGATTCTGGAAATGAATATTTTCATATATTTGTCTACTTGTCCGTTATGAAGCATTGCTCTATTTCAAGAAATTGATATGCATTCTATGGACTCACTTGCTAATCAAAACCGAATAGTTCGATAAATTGATATTGGCTGTTGCAGTTCTCAATGTTAGGTTGTTTTTGAAACGTTTTCTCTATCAACTACATTCTCACGCTAATTAATATAATTAACATACTTCAAAACACTACATGTAGACGAGAGATACGAACAGTTTAAGGAGTTATTATAGTTAATTATATCACTCGAGTTGAAATGTACACAGTTTATCTATCATAAGACTTTTTTTAATAATCTCTATCACTTATGATGAGTTGAAAACTTGATAATAAGAAAACAAAGGTGAAAATTGGCAATCCAAGCCAGTTCAACAAAAAATTTGATGCATCTGACCCGAGAGAGAAATTTTATTGAATCGAGCCGAGTCATTCATTTCAAAGTCTGTTGTCAAGAACGATCAAAAACACATGAGCATTGAGTGTTTATAATCAGATCGCATATTTAATCAGCCAAGTCATGCAACTATATGTTATATTAGTATATTATTAATATTATATCACAAAATATGTATTTAGTAAATACTTTAGCGACACAATACATCCAAACAACTAATACCACATTAAGAATGACAACGATGAGTTCAACCAGCACCTCGATCAGAACATCCTCAATTATGACAAATAGATCAAACGGAACTTTACCAAGTAAGTATATTTCTCTGTTCTTACAGACTTTCGTTGCTTGAATCTGAATGATTACTTCAAACTTCTTCATCAGTATTCAGAATATAGTCGGTAGCCAATCGATAATATATAGTTCGCATGCAAAAAAGAACAGATTTATCTGTTAGAATCTTTCGCTGGATCATAATTTGAATTGATATCAGTGTTTAAAATTAGAAGAACCAAATGGTGATGGAATATATAATAAAGAGAGTCGAAGTAAATGAAGATTTGACATTTTTCATGTTAAAATATGAAAAGCTATATTTATTAATTATCCAGTTTTTATCACATATTTTAAAAACCTTTAAAATAATCATCCACAAGGAACAAAGAGTGACCTTTTCCTGAATATTTTTAATGCTTACTTCATCTTTTCCTGAAATAAAAAGTTTTTTTTTATTATAACTGATGATATTTTAGGTGCCAGATGTCAACAATTAACATTTGCTCCATATATTTCATACACAGCTAAAAACTACCCTCTAAAAATGGCTGTTGGTGATTTAAATGGTGATAATGTCACTGACCTTACAGTTGTTAACTTTTATGATGGAATGATTGGAGTTTACCTGGGATATAGAAATGGAACATTTCAGCCACAAATTACCTTAACAACTGGTTCATATCCAATGGCGATTGTTGTTGCTGACTTAAATCGTGATAATAAAAATGATATAATTAGTGGCAGTTCTGGGGAAAGTAGTGTAGGTGTTTTACTTGGTTTTGGTAATGGAAGCTTTACTAATCGACAAAGTTCAGGAGTAGGCAGTTACCCATATTCACTTGGTATTGGTGATTTTGATAGAAACGGCTTTTTAGATGTTATTGTTGGCAACCTTCTTGGAAATACTACCAGCGTATTATTGGGATATGGCAATGGACGTTTTAAACCACAAATAGTTTTAAATACTCTTGGAGGTCCATCTTCAATTGTTGTTGCCGATTTTAATCATGACAATTTTCTAGATTTTGCTGTTACGAACTATTACTCTACAAGTATAAGTTTATATTATGGCTATGGTAATGAAACTTTTCGACGGGAAAATTTTTATATGACAAATGATGGTCAGTTAGATATAGCTGTTGGAGATTTTAATAGAGATACATATATGGATATTGTTCTTATCAATGATATATATAATACGATGAGTGTGTTATTAAACTATGGCAATGGGACTTTTCATATACAAGGGGTATATTCAGTTGGTAACTCACCATCATCCATAGCTGTTGCAGATTTCAATGGTGACACTTATATAGATATAGTCGTTGCCAACTATAATGCCGCTTATATAAGCATATTACCTGGTTATGGTAATGGAACCTTCGGAAGAGTACTGGTGTTTTACACTGATCCAATACTTTGTTCAGTTGTAGTTGCTGATTTTAATGGCGATGGTCGAGTGGATATAGCTGTTACATCGAAATATAATAACACTCTCAACGTTCTTTTAAACACATGTTAATGTGATGGACTCATTTTTGAATTTTTTGTCTCACTGTAGTGCTTTCTGTTTGTCGAATGTTTTGATTTGTATCACTATTCTGCTTTATATGTCAGAAAAATACCGTGGTAAAGATATTTCACATATTCTCAATGTATTTGTAACGTAACTTTTTCTATAAGCTTTTTAATTAGAATATGCGTCGTATAACTCTTTATAATAATTATATCATCAGACTTTCGACTTATTTTAATAAAATTTCAAATGATGAACATGAAAGACATAATTATCAATACTATCCATTTATGAAGAATACAATCAAATCTATAAAAGAAACTGAGTAATTATTATCAGTTTTTGTATTTTGAAATAATCTTTATGTGACGGGTGACCCATAAAGAATGAGTCTCTCAGTATTTGCATTTTTCTCATCTATAATTCAGTTCAGAAAAAGAAATATTTTTATAGAAAGAGTCTTTATTAAATTCTTTACAAAACGCAGATATTTTTATTATTTTAAATAATTTCCACTATTTTGAGACATGCACTACATCCGATTAGTTCAAGATTTGTAACTTTGAAAGACAAACATTTTTTCAAACTTATTTCTTCTATTATTGTTTCTTTGGATGTCACTGTGTTCAAACAAAACAAAATATACCACAAAATGCAGCATGAAAAGTTCTACAAACTAAAGTTTATTTTAATAGTGTATTTTTTGTTTTGATAAACAGAAAGATTTTGTGAAACCAGTATTTTCTCGTTATGAAAAGGTGGTCGCACAGAGTGTCCAATGTCAAAAATGTACGGCCGAAAACGGTCCGGTCCAGTGATATTTCCGGTGCATTCCGACGATTGCGCGGAAATATGCGGGAAATACACCGGAATATGGAAGCAGTATTTCAGCCAGAAATTAACGGAAATTTTCCTGTCACTTTCCCGCCATATGCAGCCGAAAACATTGTGGAAAGCTGCTGGAAAAATCCCACAAATTCTGACTCCGAAGCGGTTCGCTGAAAACTGCCGGATACGAATCTTTTTTGGAGAGCTATAGAGGAAAAAAAATATACGTTTTCCCCAAATGGGTTAAACGTATAATCGTGCTAGAATAAGTTGGGTAAATGTATAATCCTCGTTATTTTTATTGATAGTAATAAAACTAAATTTTCTTTGAAATAAAAAAAAGATTTTACTGATACTTAGGTCTATCCAAAAGTTCCCAGATTACTATTGGCAATTTTTTAAACCAATTAGCATTGAAGTGTTATTTGCATGGATAAACAGTGGAGGGCTTTGCCTATAATTATAGATATAGTAACTCTATTTCGGACTTAGTTACAATATTTTTTTCGATGAACTTCAATTTGAACTAAAAAAAAATTTTCAAAAATGAATAATGAATACAATCGGTATTATATAAAAATGCGAACCATTTTGGGGATAAATCCAAAGACAATTCACGAAGAATTTGTAACAGCTTTGGGACCCAAGGCTCCATCATATCCAACAATTGCGGAGTGGGCAAAGCGTTTCCGTGAAGGAAGAGAAGATGTCAATGATGATCCTCGATCTGGTCGTCCGGTTTCCGAACTTACAGATAAAAATATTGAAGAAGTACGACAGGTTATCAACAATGATCCACATTCAACTTATGATGATATTATAGCTGAAACATCTCTCTCTTATGGTACAATAGCACGAATTATCCACGATTATCTTAAGATGAAAAAAATTACATCGCGTTGGGTGCCCCATCAACTTACAGATGAACATATGCAACAACGTGTTAAACTTTGTCGTGAAAATTTGGCGAAATTTCGTAATGATTCCTGGCGATTATGTGATATTATAACTGGTGATGAGACGTGGATTTACCATAGGCAGATTGGTCGAAAGTCAACCAACGCAAGCTGGGTTAGTGAAGGTGAATCACCAACAACTATTGTTCGTCGAAGTAAATTTGAACTAAAAAATTTATTTTGCATATTCTTTAAATCAAATGGTTCTGTTCTTATACATGCTGTTGATAAAGGCAAGACTATAGATCACAACTATTATATTGAAAATTGTCTCAAGCCTATTGTTAAAGAAATATGGAAACAAAGAAAGTCAAATGGTACAAAAGGTATAAAATTGCTTCATGATAATGCTGGACCCCATCGTCATTCAGATGTTATTAATTATTTAACAGAAGAAGGTATCAATATAATGCCACATCCACCTTATTCGCCTGACCTTGCACCATGTGATTATTGGCTAAATGATTACATCAAACGGAATTTAACTGATCAACCAGATGAAAAATCATTGGCTCGTGCGGTTTCCAAGGTGGTAAGAAATATTCCAAAAGAAGAATTCAAAAAAACTTTTGACAAATTATTAGAAAGGATGGAACTTTGTATAAAGAATCATGGTGACTATTTTGAACATTTAATAAAATAAAACTTGAACTTTCTCTTTGTCTTCATATTTTTTTTTTAAATCTGGGAACTTTTGGATAGACCTAAGTACATTGATCGTTCTATCGTTCATTGTCATTCAAAACTCTATCTCAAGCGAATTGCTCTTCCGGTTCCATCATATTTTTGCAAATTGACATCCACTACTACGTTATATTATCGAAAAAAGACTTCTAGTAATACGTTGCATTCAGGCAAATCTCACCACAATTTCCGTTCAATTATCCTTCAAAACTCGGTTTAACAGATTCACATGCACCTGCGGGAACGACGTTTTTTTTTTATCGCTATACAGATATTTAACACAAAATGAAGTAAATGCTCTTTTACACTTTTTATAATCTTCTTTAAAACGAATACCCATCAAAGCTAGTTCAGAGCAAAAAATCGACTAAAACGTATCATAAGTAACGTGGATCGAAACAATCCACTAGGTTCCTTGACTGTAGATTCGGACTAAAACCAAGGGGATAGCTCTCGATAACAGAGAGTACCACCGATACATAGCATTTTAGGACCTATGGGTACCTCTAATGTATAGTACCTGATAACCCAAGGGTATTCCTAATATATAGTAGTTGAGGACCTGCTCGTAGTAGGCTACTTGAGTGTGTGTGAGTCCTATCAAAGATGCATTCTGATTGGTCGAAAAAAATGACCAATCCGAGAGGCGGACAAACACAAACACACCGTCAATTTCGGGATTGAGACTAGGCGCGTAACCAGACGGGGAGGAGGGGGGGCTCAGCCCCCCCTACGGCTGGCTGAGCCCCCCCTACGAAATTTTTTTCTTTTTGGTGTTAATATCCACATTAATCATTAATTAAGGAAATCATTGAATATATTATTCCTCTGTAGAGAGAAAATAGAATTAATCATTGTTTACACATTTATCGTACTCTTTCATACATAACATATATGTATATCTTGTCAATTAGTATAGGATCAAAGAACGTGATGTCCATTATAATCATAAAACAGAACAGCAAAACAATGTTTCATCTAATTACGCTGTGTGAATGAAAAGCGTTCTCGTAGCTTTAGTTGTATCACAGAATTTTTTTTCAAACATTATAGTTGAATCATGGAGAATACTAAACGAAAGACTCTTGATCCTTACTTTTCTTCATCAACACAAAAGAAAAATAAGCCACCTGATGAACCACCCAGTGAATTCAACAATGATAATATTATTCCACAGTTATTTAATTCATCTCACGACCCATATCTTCAAAATCGCCTCGGTTTGGGCGATGAATCGCGATTTTCAAAGAAATCGACGATGGTATCGCCAACATAAAATGCTTATTTTTTCGAAATAACTACGAATCACCGGTATTCCAGAAAAAAATGGGAAAAAAATTGCTCTTTTTTGCGATTATATCGCGATAAATTTCACAATTAATTGGGTGCTAAATCGCGATTAAATCGTCGATTTTGAAGACACGGGGAGGGAAGGTCTCCAACTGGTCTACTCCGATTTTTGTGATATTTTGCCCATATGTAGGGGACATTATGCTAAGAAAAAGCCTAAGAGGATTTGGGCCCATAGGCCTTTTATCCGGAGTTATGGGTATTTTACTGGAATTTATGCCTATAGCAAGGTCTCCGCCAAAAAATTAAATATCAGTATTCCGAGATGAAACTTTGACCACAGGTAGGTCTAGTCGTAGGTAGAATGTCCTGAAAATTTCAACTCAAAAGAATGTTTCCTTCCCAAAATACCAAAGCTTCAAAAAATCCACTATATTGTAGGAGAGATGCCAGAATTGTTCTTTGGTTCAAGCTTTGGTATTTTGGGAACGAAACATTCTTTTGAGTTGAAATCTTCAGGACATTCTACGTACGACTAGACATACCTGAGGCCAAAGTTTCATCTCGGAATACTGATATTTAATTTTTTGGTGGAGACCTTGCTATAGGCATAAATTCCAGTAAAACACCCATAACTCCAGATAAAAGACCTATGGACCCAAATCCTCTTAGGCTTTTTCTTAGCATAATGTCCCCTACATATGGGCAAAATATCACAAAGATCGGGGTGGATCAGTTGGAGACCTTCCCTCGTTAGATTGTTGTTATTTAGTTTTACAAAAAATTATAGGGGCCGAGCCCCCCCCCTACGAGAAATTCCTGGTTACGCCCCTAATTGAGACCATGACTACAGTGAAGAGAATTTGAAAGTATTTATTTAATCAACTGTTCATGTTTCAAAAAAATCCAAAAACCAGATTTAAATACTATTTAAATGAAATTTCTGACAATTACTCGTTCACCTTTTTGTTTTGTAGGCTAACAACTATACATAGAAGTGTTTTTTTATTTTATTTTCATGCATATTTTCTGGAGAGGCTTCCAGAGATTTACCAGGAAAATTAGGAAAGATACTAATGAAATCGAGAGACAAGGAAAGCGCCTTGTGAAACAGAATCCCTAGAGAAGCGTCTAGTGGAAACAAGAGAGTAGGAAAGATCCTACAAAATTCTAGTGAAACACATGACGAAATCCTCGAGAAAACCTAATGAAATCTTATGGAAATCCCTTGAGAAATTCTTGAATTTTTCGAGAAATCATTAGCGAAATCCTTTAGAAATTCATAGATAAATCTATGAGAAATAGGTACTTCAACCTTGAAGAATTTTCCTGAATAATCATGGGAAAATACTGGATGGGCCAAGAGTAAGTAAACAACAAAATTATGATTGAATATGTTCATTATGGCTAGACCAAACGGGCTCATATTTTTACCAATAATAGATGCATGTTCACATTCGAAATCCATACGGACAAAGTTAGTGAGAATGTTTGTTAAGTATAACTATTAACTTTAACGAGAAAATTTGATTTTTCCACAGATAGGAAAAGAAAAGAAAAACATATACTTGACAAAAGTTCTCACTAATCTTATTCGTATGGATTTGAAGTGTAAACATACCTCTGTTCTTGATAAAAGAAAAATGAGCTCATTAGGTCGAGACGATAATGAAGATATTTGATTTTTCTTTTTGATAATATGACTTTTGCACCATCCTGCATATTGTTTTTTCTCCTACTTCTGAAAAAGAAAAATTTTCTCGTTAAGGTTAATAGTTATACTTAACAAACATTCTCACTAACTTTGTCCGTATGGATTTCGAATGTGAACATGCATCTATTCTTGGTAAAAATATGAGCCCGTTTGGTCTAGCCATAATGAACACATTCAATCATTATTTTGTTGTTTACTTACTCTTGGCCCATCCGGTACTTAGAGAATCGCATGTATCAAAAATAGGATTTATGATAAGCTGAGTAATGAACTTTGGAGAAGAAGTGCTGAAGGGAGTATGAGAAATCTAGTATGTCTTCAACAATAGGATACGTTGTAATTTCTACCGGCTTACAGCTTAGTTCCCGCGGCTTCCAGTAGCTTACGTTGCTGTTCCGATGAATATCCTGTGGGATATTGAATTATTCCAGCTTTATTCGATGACTGGAATTGAGAGGATTTGAACAATTCCGATACGGAGAAATTCTGGCGCGAATACTGCTTCCAAAAACTTTGTTGTTTTCCTGCCGTTTCCGTTTTAATCGGGCGTGAAAACGGCGGGAATTCCCCGAAAAAGGCCTAGTTTCCTGCAGGTTCCGGCGAGATCCGGCCACTGGAAGCATCGATCTGGGTTGTGAATTAATTAGCTTTTAAGATGAGAATAGTATCTACTAAAAGTACATCATATATTAGTGATAAATAATAACTTTGTATTATCAAGCGATCATAAAAGAAAAATGTATTTCTTAAGTTTAACATCGATAATTTAATAACTATAGTCTTTCACTTTCTTCATTAATATTTTAATGCATGAATTCAAACTAAATACAAAAAAATATTAAAATTTTAAGGTCAATATTATATTGTAACGCTCTTCATCTTTGATTTTTGTCTGAAAAAAATACGTCTTTTGATAAAAGTGAGATAGTACATAAATGTCAAAGATGGTAACTTGATGAAGAATAATTTCATTCTCCATTTATTCAAAATAATTTTAAATGAATTAGGTCTTATTAAAGATCTAATAAATATAATAGAAAAAGAAATAAAAAATAATCTACTTCAATGATCTTTTTAAGTAAACAAATTCAAATATCTAAAATAAACGGAAAATGTTTTCCATTAAACTACCTGTATTCGACTATGCAAATTTTTAACAAATATAAAACGATGAAAGGAGAATTAATGAATAATATGATTAACAAGTTGCTAGATGATAAAAATGAAAGTGTTTTAGATTTCTTCCTGAAGTGTCAAATGGATATAAATTTACACCTACCATTTAAACGAAGTTTATTGAAATCCTATCTTATTCAATCTACCACTCAATATTAATAAGTGATAAAGATAATAATATCTCTTCCATAAATAAATCACAAAACAAAAAGTGATGGAATGAATTATATTTTTATTTATATAAAATATTTGTCAAAAAAAAGAATTCAATATTATTATTATATGAATGTTCAGTTAACTATGATTATTATAATACAGATTGAGGAGACGTGTAAGATATACATTATGAAATCATGTTAAAGAGAATGGTAAATATGGCGAAAAAAATTAAAATATTTCCAGATGTATGAAGTTGTGTTCCTATGCCACTAGGTTGTGGTGTTGTGATCTGATTGCCTGGCACTGCATTTGTATTATTATAGATAGATAAACATGCAATACCAGTATCAATACTAGATGTAGTATAAGTTCGTCCAACGAAATATGTGAAAAAAAAATATTTCGTAACTTCATCATAATCACCAGTGACAGATGGATCACTTTGTTCATACATCCATGTTGTTGATAAACTCAATAATGATGGATCTATGTGAGTAAAAGTTTTATTAACTATGAAATTTGTCATGTTATTTAATGTAAAGTTTATAGATGGACATCCTGCAAGAGGTTTGAAAAGAGTGTCGGGAATAACAGCATCACATATTGTACCAATGATGCCTGAAAAATATTGCTGTAATGCACTATGAATGCTTTCTGAGCATTGACGTCCTAAAATTGCATCACAACCACCATTTCCATTATTTTGATTGTCTTTTACAGGGTATTGTCCCCAAAATCTTGGGAATGTACCAGAATATATGCATCGACCAGTAAAGTCAATATTGGTACTACCATCTAACACTCGTAATGTTTCTTTCATTGTATCATTGACTGGACGTTGATAAACTGACAATTTTAGATTAACATCTGATCCATACAAAGATATTTTTTCTGAGACTGACGCATTTGGAGTAAGACCAGTAACATTTGGAGCTCTACCAATAACGATAGTTACTCCATTGCAATTGTACCAAATTGATATATATTCAAATAAAATAATAGTGAAAATAAAGATTTTACACAACATTCTATAATAAAGTAAAAAAGAATTATTTTCTAATGAATTTCAAAAGTTTTACCTTATATGTAATAGTCTTGTTTGTGTTATATATGATGATAATCAGTAAAATAAACAATATTTATATTCTCCTCATTGATGTAAACACGTGCATCATTCATTTGTGTTGGCGTCCAATGATGAATATTAATGGGAAATTTCTCTTTATTAATTATATGCATAACTGCGAAAAACAATCTTGATATTGGTGCAATAGAAAAACAACAAACACAGTTACAAAATACACTCAATGTACATGACCAATGGCTTATTTTGTATATTTTTAGAAAGGTAGATGACTCAGGAGAAATACTAGAAAATGTTAGTTCGTTACAGGTACAGAAAGAAAGAAAGAAAAAAATCGACATATTATTGATGTTCATTTTTTTTTCTGCTTTTAAAATAACCTTGAATATCGCACATTTTCTCTTTCCTTCATTATGATGTGATGGCCATGAGGCATGAGTAAGATTTATTTTTATCACTGAAAAATATATTCGATGTAAAATAATTACTAAAAATATATTATTATTGATCATTAAGGTTATTATTAGTAGAAAAAAAACCGAAACATAAATAAAATAACACTCTCAAGGTCGCCTCCTTCGCCTATCATATTCATTACTCATATACATGTCGTCATTTTTTTTGTTTTTAGATATTTTCGGTTTATGCCAGTAACGATTGCAATGGTTTTTGACCAAAGCTTTTGTTTTTTTTGTCCCCAACACGAAATTATCTAACAAAATGAAATTCAATAAAAATAGATAAATATTTTATTTCTTACACATATTTCTGCTTATTTTAGAATATCTGATAAAACAACTTTAAGAAGTATTTATTTTAATTTATTTCATTGTTTCTTTTTTTAATGTTGTTGAATGAGTCAAATTCAGTGAACAAATAAGAATGTTATTTTGATTCATTTTTTACCTTTCCGATATCATCTAACACGACATATAATTATATAATAGATTAATGAGTATTTATTTAAATTTATTATGTTTTATCTATTTCGGATGATGCTAGAAGATAAAATCAATGCAAAAACACGTATTTTTATTTATTATATTTTATCCATTTTAGGTTATATAAGGAAATAAATTCAACCTATGTCATCAAAAGCCACGATTAATTGTGCCACTAATCTCGAGAAATGGTGATTTTTTTTGCAAATCTTATGGATAATCACGATTATCAATTAACGATTACGACAGTCTGTCCTAGTTCCAATGCTTGAATTTAAGAGTAGGATCACGTTCCGATACATGAACAGCTGTCATTTATCTTCTCAAATAATATTTTTGAGTGAAATATCCATACCTGTCCATAATGGTAGCAAATATTAACATAAATAAAAATAAATAAATATTCTATTGAACTTGAATGTAAGTATGAAAATGTAAAAGAAATTCATTTTTATAGCAAGCTTTCAACAGTTTACTAGCATCATCATTTGGCAGTATGACGACTTTACAAAAAAACTTGAAGAATATACGCTAGTCTATATGACTCATCTTAATTACCACTTGAGATAACTTGACAAATTATATAAAGTATAGGTCCATTCAAAAGATGATATTATTAAATAAAATTTCATTCAAAGCTCAATGTGACAATCTTTTTGTTAAACATGTCTTTTTGATTTCAAGTTTTCGTTCATTAGATTCAAATGTTAGAATATTAGGTCTATCAAAATAAAATTTGTGATTGGTTCCTCTTTCATATTCAAGAAATGTTAAAGATTGATTTGGATCATCTGATTTTATCTTTTCTTCATGTTGTTACATTTTTAATTTCTACATCTTTACCCCGTTTGTCCAATATAAACTTTCTCACAATTTTTACATTTCATTTTTTCTCTGAACTGTTGTCCAATTGTTCTATATTATTTCTTAAATTCATTACTTGACAAAATTCTTCGTTGAGAACATGAATTCGCAAAATAAAATAGCGTATATCGTTGAATAAAGAACTTTCCAAGGGGTATATTTTGTACGCCGCATCTACTCATAATTTTTTTGATTTATATAATTTTCAACATCTGTGAAAATTGCCTTCTTTACTTATTGTATGACATCATTAGAGAGATAATTAGTATACTGCAATATTGTTGTCTTTTTTAAACGCCTTTATTTGAATAGAACACGTTATATCAGTATATAAAGAAAGAGAATATATCACACGTTTATATTACATTTACGATCATGAGTAAATTAAACAGATTTCCAACTTTACTCGAACATTTGCCAATTGAATTAGTTTTGCACATCTTTGATTTTCTTTCACTGAGAGAACTCACAATAGCTTTCTCTGGTCTCAATTCTCACATTGATTCAATAATTCGATCTGTAAACAATTTAATTTGTATGGTGACGGGTAATGACATCGACACTCTCAACTTGTTACGTTTATTTCCTACTCAAATCGGTCGTTTGGTTATCGTAGATGTCGAAACAATTAATTTCACATCGTTAATCAATTTACGTTCACTTACTCCCAAATATGGTCGCATTGACCAATTCGACAGTATTCGTCCTGAACATTTTCCTATGCTTGAAATTCTTCATATTTTTTCTTGTTACCCATGTAAGTTATGCATACGAGCTTTTAGTATTGAATTTAACTCGATTTCAGACCAATACTTTTTCTGATTATTATTTTCATACATATAAGATCTCGTTATAATAACCAGCAGATATTGAAATTGCATACAATCTACAGATATTTTATATGACAAAGACAACTGAAACGTTTTATTTTATCAATTTTGTAAGAATATCATTATGATATGGAATAATTTGACATTTTATTCGAAAAGATCCTTTCATAAAGGTTGCTTGTTTTGTGCAAATTCATTGTAGAGGATGACATTATCAATAAGAAATTCCGAATGTTTAAGATTCGAAATACTTCCGTTCTTATTCAGTTAGAAAGTTTTGTATTTTGCGAACTGTCCATTAGATGAAACACCTTTAGAGGCATGAAGCAAAATTATATTAAGTAATTAATTGTAACTCTCCTATGTAAGATAAACCAGACAGCAGTTTAAGAATTTCTAACTTCAAACTTTTATATTTTTTGATATTCTTTAGATTGCAGGTTTGAAAGCGAAAGAAGTAATGCATCCGATACAATAAAAAATTTATTCGAAGTGATACTATCCAATGGTTTTCCTCAGCTTCGAATATGCACAGCCGCTATGATAGGAACATTAGTTTCAAGTAAGACATGGACAGGATCACCCGCTCTTCACTTGGATATGCAAACAGCCCACGATTATCAGCAACTACTCTATGCAACTCCAAATCTACGTCACTTCACAAGTAATGGACCAATCTACTAGGAGGCATAAGTTCCTTTTTTCAATACTTTCTTTTAAAGTGTGTGTGCGACCACTAAAACTTATCTGATAATATCAAGCATAACCGTTCTCTCAAAAGGAGGATCTTTCATATCCAAAACACAACTATCTTGAACTCGACATCGATTGAAAACTTTTATTGAGAGAATTAAAAATGAGTATTTCCTAGTAATTCTGAAAGAGATAGTAAGAAATGAAAAAAAAATGTAACCCATTAAGATTAAAATGTAACTAAATATTTATTTATAATTCTATATCAACAGTAGTAATAATGAACGGTCCAATATACAATTTTATAGAATCTTACAATTGAAAAATTTAAATTAAACAATAATTGTTAGTTTCCATCTATACGTAAACTATTTATTTGTTATATATTAGAATATTTCATATTAGAAGAGAGTGCGCGAAAGGGGACCTCTACTTTATTAGAGAGACACCTGGAAAAGACTTTTTTCCGATTTTATTATCTCAAATGAAAGATCTAGTTAAACCATAATCGAATTCAAAATATCAAGTCATTTGACTTTACCTGTGAAAAATATGAGCTGAAACATGTTTTAAGAGTTCGTACGAACTCTTAAAGCACGTTTCAGCTCACATTTTTTCATAGGTAAAGCCAAATGACTTGATATTTTGGATTTGATTATAGTTTAACTAGACATTTCATATGAGATGTTGCACTTTATAACTACATACAATAGCATCAAAACCACCTCTATTTAAGTATCAAATAACATATCTGGATTAGATATATAAAATATGTTATGATAAAACAAGATTGTCAAATATGAATCGCATCGAAAGAGTCTCTAACGTGTTATTTCAAACTAGAAAAATCAACAAAAATGATCATTTGTAGTGAAAATTTTTTATATTTTGGTTCCAATAGTATACCAGCGCAATTCTCACATAAAAATCTTTTGGATCAGAAGAAAGCCTGTGAAAAACTGCATCTTTCCATATATAATTCAATAAAAGAAATACAAGGAAATCATTTAATTTTTCGCGCAAAGAATATAAATACCATGCAAATAGTTCCACATTGGTGAAAGTTAACAATTATTCTTTGATTTAAATTTTTCAATTGTAAGATTCTATAAAATTGTATATTGGACCATTCATTATTGCTACTGTTGATATATAATTATAAATAAATATTTAGTGACATTTTAATCTCAATGGGTCACATATTTTTACACTACGTACTAATAAATTAGAATGTTTAAAACATATTCTATATGAAATTCTATCGTTTTATTTCTATTGAGTTGACTATTTATTGTCCGAGAGTTTTTGGGAGAATATATTTAAAATTTATTAAATACTGAGTGAAAGACCAATTTTGATTCTGATGTAAACTTTATATGAACAAATCTTCCAGAAAGGTACACCACTTTTACCAGCAAACGTGTGTTCGAGGAGCTTCGAAAACTCGAACAATTAAAATTCACGAAGAAGTTTATACCTGATCTCAATCCATTATCGTTCTCAATCAATAATAAATCGCCGGCTCGCTTCAATAAAACATTATCAACTGGAGATATTCATATAAAAGATGCTATTGTTATACAAGGTCGAATATTGCCACAGACTGAACCATATTGTCGTGCTTCGTTTCTCATTGCAATCGTACTGGATAAAGAATTTCCCCTCAAAGCGCCGAGACTAATATTTCTGGATTCCATCTATCATCCATCTGTTGATCAATCTGGCAATCATTGCTGCTCCACCTACCGTTTTCAAGATTGTGATAGTTGGCGCCTAACTACACGACTCGCGGATTTCGTTGAATCCATAGTTCATATGATTGACAGCGACCCTCACGATCTAGATCATCATGATGCCGAATGTTCTCACGAAATGCATGAGAATTATCCTGCATTCTACAAAAAAGCATTACGAATGACA
Source organism: Macrotrachela quadricornifera (assembly GCA_022393335.1). Lineage (NCBI taxonomy): Eukaryota > Metazoa > Rotifera > Eurotatoria > Philodinida > Philodinidae > Macrotrachela > Macrotrachela quadricornifera. The sequence goes on along the minus strand of JAJEKB010021442.1, from coordinate 2,304,766 downwards.
CTCTCATATGGACGACCTCGATATTAAACGAGTGAACGAAAATGTCTCATACGCAGAGAAAAACATGAACAAATAATAAAAATTCAATTTCTACTTCTTCTTTCTATCAGTTAAATTTATCAATAAATCTAATCAGTATAAATGACCATTGATTCATTAAGAATGAACTTCACAATATTTTTGTATAAATTTCGATATTAGAAAAACATAAAACGATATTCTTCGTTTTAAAGATACTACATTTAATCTTCAATAAATGCTCTATTATTTGAGTGATTTGAATAACATTCATCACTTTAGAATCTCTGTAATTTTCGAAATTTCTATTACTTCTAGTACTTATAACAAAAAATAATGTGAATAATAAAGATAAAATAAATACATGAAAATTTCAAGTTTATTTTCTAGATAGATTACGATATAAGGACAAAACTACTATGGTACTACACAATTTGAATATTGAATATCTCAGAAATAATCTCACACTTACATCATAGAATTAAAATATATGTTAATCAACTGTTATTCTTAGAAATTTGCAAAGGATTTGCTTGATAATGCTATCAAAATAGCGATATATATCCACCATTAAATAAAATTTTATATTGTATAATTAAATTTCATTAATAAAATATTGGGAAATATTAACTGCTGATAAAAATCTAGTGTTACTTAACAAGAGATTATTGATAAACCACATAAACTAGTCGAGTTATTTATTTTAATGTGAAAAGAACTTTGAAAGATCGATTGACATAGATAGACCAATACTGCATTTCTTTAAACTGATCTGTGATAAAAATTTTTTTCTTGTCCTGCTCGATCCTGCAAACAGAACAGGGCAAAAAAAAGTGCCTTGTTGACACCTCTGTAACCTACTGAAATTTGTTCACTTCTTGATTGGCACTTGTATTCCAAACTGAATACAATGAGTACATTTATTAAAAAAACCGAATCAGTTTATATTGAAATCTTATTCTGTTTACGTATCGTCATTAGCAAATGTAGATGATATTGTTTTCTTCAATTCTGGAATATGTGTTGATTCCGGTAATTTATGTATTGTATACAATAAATTCGAAAGAATCTTTTGACCTTCTAAAACAAAATGTTGCAATTCCGTTGTTGGTATTTGATCGATATGTTTGATATCTTTTAATTGAAATTCCAAAACTTTTTCAACTGTTTCTACACCATAATATATTGTATCAAAATCTTGTCGACCACTAGTACAATGATACATTCCACCTCGTAAACGTAATACTAAATGCAAGGTAGATTCCTTTTTTATGTTGTAGTCTTTGAGTGTTCCCTCATCTTCTAATTGTTTACCAGCAAATATTAGACGTTGTTTATCATAAGGAATATCTTCGTGATCTTCTTCACTGTCTCTATCGTCATTGATCTGGTTACTTCTATGGTGATAGTACCTCCATTAAGAACTTTTACAAACAATTGGCAACGAATAGCCGATTCAATAGCGTCAGCCTTTGAAATAAAAATAAAACAAATGTTTAATTGAAGAAAAAAAACTCTCATTATTTACCTTTTCTTCAACAATCTCTGCCATTATGTAGTGTTGATTATTATTCAATTGATATGATAAAATTGAATCTTCCGATTGAAGTATTTTAGATTTATCCCAAACTGATTTATCCAAATTCCTACTATAATCTTCTGTACATAGTCTCAATTCAATACTAGTAAACTGTACATGATTTTTTAATCTCATTTTAATCTTTTCTATATTGTCGCTTGGTAAAATTTTTATATAAATACGGTGAGACCATACTTCCTCACTGGTGCTAATCCAAATAGGTATATCGCAATATGTGACAAATTGAAAAGCATCTGAATATTTCGATACAGTTGATTTTAGATCAGATTTCCTCAATGGTACAATTTGATCTTCAATTATTGTTCCAATATACATTCGCTCTCGTAAATATCTAGCCATATAATTTTTCGTATAATATTTGATGACTTGACTGAGTAATTCATGATCCATAAATTTAACATTAATATGATTACCAGATGGATCAATAAATATAAACGAACGAGATTTCAATTGATTTTGTATAGTTTTGTCATTTTTACATCGATTATCAAGATTATTTGTCATTTTATTCATTTGATTCTGAATAGCTTTTACATGGGAGACTAACTATTTATAATCAAATGAATATGATGTCGTCGAAGCAACACTCACAGTAGCCATAACTGATGTGTTTGATGTTTTTATCTAAAAAAAACAAAATATACCTATGACATATCATGATCTGATCAAGAATAAAAGACATGTGGAGTATATCTCACAGAATGCAAGTGATTTTATCCGCCATTGACTTTTGCGGGACAATAGACAAGTTATATGAATATCGCTTTGGAATGGTATTGTTAGAGATAAAAATTCTACTATCGATACTTCAGAACGGAAGGGAACGAATATGAGTATCACTTAGAGTTAATGTCTTTCCTGCAGATAATATCACTAACTTCTGACCGATGAAAACAATAATTTCAATCTTGAATATTACTCGAGCAATAATGAAAATATTTAAAATTCTTATCGTCAAGTTATTTATGAAACATCCTGCATATATATATATTCTTTTGTAGATGGAGGAAAAAACCTCTGCCAATTGGAACACTGGTAATTTTCAATCATTTGTCAATGATTTACTGGGTTTTTCATTGAAAGTGAAAAAAAGAACAGCAAAAGTATGTTGCGTAACAAGATCGTAAATTCAAGTATAGAATGTATAAAGATAAATTCCATTGTGTTCTTCATAAGTGACTCCAAATATCTGAGCAATTACAAGAAATACAGTACCGAACAAAATTTTTCGGATGATTTTATTTTATGTACAATTATCTTATATGGTTAGCCTTTTTTCCACAAACGTTCAAAAAGGACTAAATGCATGTCAATAGAAAGAGGAGAAGACGAGCTATATTTTGGCCATTAATAACTTTTAAAATTAACCTTCATATAAAATATTATTGTTACTTTGTGCAAATTTTCAAATACTCTTCATGTAAATTTTTTTATTTTTTTAATAGAGACTAACTTATTTTTTAAGTAATTACTATTTATCAGGGCTCGAAACGGGCCTCATTTTTATGGCCCGACCCGGCCCAAAATGGCCCGAAAATTCTCCAGGCCCGCCCGACCCGGCTCGGGCCCGACAGAATTTTTTGCCACGAATTTTTCCTCCTAACAAAATGCGTAGTTTGTTGTGTTTATTACAAATGTAGTTGCAAGGAAATACTCGGTATTATTTTGAGTACGACTAACGAAGATTATTAAACTCATCATAAAATTTTTATGTAAGAAGATTAATTACTTTTTGCGTGGAAGACAAATATATTGTAAGGCTTCAAAACTCCACAACAATCATTTTACGTAATGCGATATTCTTCGGTATTATTTTTTTAATTGAATTACCCCTAGTAGAAATTTAACCGCCTTTTTGACTGAATATATATTTCTTTTTCTAGTTTTCAAATAGAAAGCTACTCGGTTGTTAAGTGTAATTTGTGAGCAGAGAAAAATCTTCCATATCTAAAATATAAAAATTAATATACGAACACTATATATTGTTATTTATTTGACACAGTAATTTTTCTACTCCGCTCTAACTCATTACATAATCATAGTCAACAAAGATTTTAGCATAGAAAATTGGAACAAGTTCATAAGAGACTTTCTTATTTTCAGAAAATATTCTAGCGTCTATCCTCAATCGAAGTAGGACGCTTAAATAAAATATAATTTAAAGGTCATATTTTCAGATGATGGCTTATTTTCGAGGTACTGCTCCTGTGGTCACTCTTTACTTCACGAATATCAAATTTTTAAGATAGAGCTTCGTATGTAGCCGAGAGATGCAGCTACTTTGAGAAGTAGCTTGGATTTACTGTATTAGTAGTTCGTCCTACACACTTCGAAAACAAAAACACACTCATGAGTTCTTTATCAACAGCCAAAATTCCCTGAAACTTTGATAGTAGAACAAATATCAGTTATGATGTACGTCAAATTTATTGACTAAGAATAAGATGTTAATAAAGGAAATGCGCTGACTGACATTTCGAATTAGTATAATAGGTTTAATTAATGAAAACAATCATTTTTATCAATAAACTTTCAAATATATCGAAATGCGTGATCATTTCATCATTCAAAATGAAACTTATTTATTTTTTTGAGTCGTAGAACTGAATTTTAAATATAGTTTCTATTATAAAATATTTTTGACGGTTTCTGTAAATGAAATGCGCACATAATTGAGAAAAAACTTAAAAAACAATACCAAGTGCCGGGCCGGGCTGGCCTGGAAAAATAAATGGCCCACCCGAACCTGGCCCGAGAAACATAATGGTCCGCTCGGCGCAATAAAATGTTTCGCTGGGCCGGGCCGGGCCGGTCAGCTCATTTCAACCCCTGCTGGTAACACAGAGACACTTAACATCATTATATAGAAGAAGATAGCCAAGCCTATTTTTGCAATTAGAGCTCAAGTTATAACCATGTTTTGTGGCCCCTTGGATCAATCTGAAACCATGTTTTTTTAAACCTATGGGTCAAAGAAACATGATGTTATTTTGACCCGGTAACAGACAGACACGTACTGAGCATTATAATATAGATAGATAGATAGATGGATCCTTCGGATCCTATTGGATCCTGATGGATCCTAGGATCCACCAGGATCCGCTTTTTCCCCCTTGGGATCCGATCACTTCTGAAGTTATGATATAGACGAATACTACTCGATTTCTCTGTAAATTTCAACTAAGCAAAAAATAATTGAATATAGATAACATGGTTAGTCCAAAACGTCTGAATCCTCTTCCGGTATTAGTAATTTACGCGAACAGCACGAACACCCAACTTTGCAAGAACGCATATAAGTCATCCTTACGAACACCCACACTTTGGAGAATTATGCTCACGAACACCTACGAACGCCCACTTTGTAAGGCTTATAGCGAAAATAAACCGTCTACAAATGTGCGAAAATGATCCCTCACCATACGAACACCCAGAATCTCTCTTATTGTCCATGAAAACAATCTAACTTGTCTTTGCGAACACCCACAGAACTCCATAACCTGTATTTTGACCCGAATAAGCGCCATCCCTAAATATATTGTTCTAATAAACTTTTCTCTGCAAGTATATCAGGCGAGTCTAAAAGTTCTTATAGTCATCCACTAACAGTCAAAATCTCTCTTATTATCCACGCAAACAATCCAACTTGTCTTCACGAACCCCCACAGAATTTCATAACCTGCATTCTGATCCGAATAAGTGCTATCCCCGAATGTTTACTTCTCTAAAGGAAAGGTTCTTACATTGGCAAACGTATGTGTGTTTGTCCCAGCCAATCAGATTTGAGCAAGGTTTTTTTCTGCTATTATTCGAATGAAACAAGGGCATATTTAGGCCATTTAGAGGTTATCAGGAGATATCTTTTATATGACCCGAACAACCCTATGTTTTATATTGACTATAGTGAAAGTCCAATTTGGGTGCATACTGTGGACAACTTTTCAGCCAATCAGATTTCAGCAAGGATTTTTCATGCGGAGATCAGAATGAAACGTACACACAAGTAACGCTCGTCTTAAGACTCGCTCAGCTCTTTCTCGTAAAAACCATGTGTCTAAACCACCATCAAGCTATTCATTTATAAAATTAAAAAAATCGAAGTCAGATTCAAGTTGCTTGACATCAACTGCCTTTGATCACACTTCATAAAAACAAATGCTTTTTGTTAAAAATTTGTTGTCTGTTTAAAAAATTGAGCTTCACAAATTTTTTATACAATTGACTTCAGATTTGAATTCTTCGACCTCGATTACCCTTCGGTCAATCCTTATAAAAAGAAATTCTTTTTGTGAAAAAAGTGATCCTTTCTGTAAAAAATAATCGTTAAAAAATTTTAAAAAACTAACATCAGATTCGGATTCTTCGACCCCAATTACCCTTTGGTAAAGTTTTATAGGATAATATTAATAAAATGTTTATTTGACCTTGTGCGGGCATATAATCAATCAATTAATTAATCAATCAGACAATTTATGTTTGCAAGACTCTTCTCTACGAGAAAGAGAATAAAAATTGAGAAATATGAGCAAAATCCTAGTTATTTTCTTTACAATTTGGTTAAATCGATTTTTCTTAGCGAGTTAAAAGAATTTTTAAAAAGCTCGCCATAACTTCGAAGTTACGCATCTGATCAATCGAACCATGTCAAAATATTGGCTCTATCATCTCTAGAAAAACCTATGATAGACGAACAGCAGGTGCACTACTGTAGCTCAGTTATTGATACTGACAAACAGATACCTTAATGATGGAAGACTTGTACAGTCGAGGGACTTAGTGAATCGCCTTGATTCATGCTGCTTGGATTTATTTATCATAATAAATAATATTTTAAATACGGAGAGAGAGAGTCTTCAACAAAAACTTTGATCAGTCTTAGAATAAAAGACTAAATGAAAGATGTGAAAAGAAAACAATCAATGTTAATAACATCCTGAAAATCATCATAAGTTGACAACCAAAAGCAATGTACAACATTCGAAACTGATGAAGAAAAAAGTATTCACTTCTACAACATTTTCTAATTATTTTCAGTGCTGCTTTCTATCTCATCTTTTTCCAACACTTATCAAGGAAATAAAAGTATTCAAAATGCAGCACTCGCTTGTTTATCGAACCATGTTTTCACTCTTTTTTTTTCTAATATCATAAAAATGCAGAGAAGAAGAAGCAATCCAACTAAGAAAAAAAAAACAAAAAAAAGGTTTTTGCTGAAATTTCTTGTAAGGTACATGCAAAGCAAAAGTAGAGTAAAAAAAATTTGTTTCTGATTTTCATAAACCATTCGATAGGGAATTTCAAGGCGGCCAAGAATATATGTCTTACGTTTTTCAAAACCTTTTACTGATTGAAGACTTAAAAAAAGCTCGGAAGGTGTGAATGTGAATAACAAATAATTTGGCAAGTTTTCATAGTTTCCTCTTTTTTTTTAAAATATGTTACGAGATGAAATCTTCTAGTTTAATTTTTCTGGTTTATCAAAGATAACTGAATAAGAAAGTAGCTTTAAATCATTTTTCTAGAACAAAATATTAGTTCACTTAATAGGCTCCAAAGAACCATATTCAAAAACCAGAACTTTATTTTGGAAGTCTATCATAGATTTTTTTAGAAATGATAGGGCCAATAGTTTGACATTGTTAGATTGATCAGATGCATAACTTCAAAGTTATGAAGAAGTTTTTTAAAAAGTTCCTTTAACTCGCTAAGAAACATCGATTTGACCAAATTTTGTAGAAAATAGTTAGGATTTTGCTCATATTTTTCAGTTTTTATCATAAAACCTAAATTTTTACACAATAAGATTACGGTATTTGGAATCAGCACCAAAAATTGAGTCAATTAACATATACTTCCAACAGTTTCCTTACCTTTTATCTTTTGATAAAAATTTTAATTACCATTTCAAGAGAAACCTCAAAAAAAAAACTTGAAGTAATTGAAAATGATAAAACTATACGTCATTGGGAAACCTATTAAGTGAACTAATACTTTGTTCTAAAAAAATGATTTAAAACTTCTTTCTTATTCAGTATTTTATGAAGAATCCGAAAAATAAAACTAGAAGATTTCATCTCGTAACATATTTAAAAAAAAGGAGGAATCTATGAAAACTTGCCAAACTATCTGTTTCTCACATCTTCCGACTTTTTTTGAATTTTTCAACGAACAAAAAGCTTTTCAAAAACGTAAGACATATATATTCTTGGCCGCCTTGAAATTTCCTATCGAATGGTTTATGATAATCAGAAAAAAAAAAATTTTTAATTTACTCTTGCTTTGCCTGCATCTTACAAGAAATTTCAGCAGAAACTTTTTTTTTGTTTCTTTTTTTTTCTTAGTTGGATTGCTTCTTCTTCTCTGCATTTTTATGATATTAGAAAAAAAAAGAGTGAAAACATGGTTCGATAATCAAGCGAGTGGTGCATTTTGAATACTTTTATTTTCTTGAGAAGTGTTGGTGAAAGATGAGAGAAATCAGCATTGAAAATAATTAGAAAATGTTGTAGAAGTGAATACTTTTTTCTTCATCAGTTTCGAATGTTGTACATTGCTTTTGGTTGTCAACTTGTGATGATTTTTAGGATATTATTAACATTGATTATTTTCTTTTCACAGCTTTCATTTAGTCTTTTATTCTAAAACTGATCAAAGTTTTTGTTGAAGACTCTCTCTGTCCGTATTTAAAATATTATTTATTATGATAAATAAATCCAAGCAGCATGGGTCAAGGCGATTCACTAAGTCCCTTGACTGTAGAAGTCTTCTATCATTAAGGTATCTGTCTGTCAGTATCAATAACTGAACTAAAGTAGTGCACCTGCTGTTCGCTCCAATATTTTCCGTTATGACAATACGGTTACTGTAATTTTGTTTGTTTTTCTTTTTCTTTTTCTTGATGATTGAGTATTTTATTTCTTCTGTTAGTAATGTTTTCTTAGTTACAAACACCTTTGTTTCATTATTCTAATATCTTCTCTTCCTATTTTCTCTTACACGTAATTTCCCTATTACTTTTTTTTGATACCAAGCAACAAAGAGAAGAATAAATTATGAAGCATCTTTTGTTAACTGGAGTATAAACAGAAGTGAATTACTTCTATTTATTTGGCTAGATTCTGTCAATGACAACCAAAAAACAAATTATTACTTCTTTTTTTTTCTTTTCCCCTGTTCATTTTGAATGATTAGTGCCAAGAGACGTTTTAATATACCAGAAAAGCCAAGGGTACCGCCACTTTACAATACTTCCGACTCCAATGATACCCCCAATACATAGTAATGGAGGATCCATGGAGATTCCCACGTTACAGAATTTGAAGATCCATACATACTCCCAAGCTACGGGGTTTGAGAATACTGAGCCCAGAAATGATTGTTTTGATTTTTTCTCTGACACAGATAGATAATTTACTGTGTAGACAAACAGGGACACATGTAAACATATCGTCAGTTTCGGATTTTAGACCCTGACTAAGTTATGGGAATTATTTATAGTACTTTTTGTTGTCTATCTTGACATTTTAAACTTTTCTAAATTATTTTTTTTCTTATTTTAGAATTCCTTCGATCAGTAATCTTATTCAAGTTGCTCGTTAAAAACTCAGTTTAACTAATTCAAATATAATTTTTTCGCCTTGCAATTTTTAATAATTCTCGAAAATTTCTGGAAGATTCTTTTCTCTAAATAGTTTATCAATTTTACTCTAAACTCACTACCTTTGTCTTTAATCAAAACTTTATTTCTAGAAAAAAAACTAATCAAATTGTTTTGCGAATTTTTACAAGTAATAAATACTTCATTCTTTGAAAGAATTGATTGGTCCAATCCACTCATCTCTCACAATGAAGCCTAAAGATCTGTTGTATTGGTTTTATAAGCATATATATAATTACAATCTTTTTGTCCCCGAACCTGATGAATATGATGATGATGTTCATCCACAAGATCCGGCAACTGTTTTTGAAAGCCAAAAATATACAACTCGGCTGTACGTTTTTCTTCTCGTGGATAAGTAAGGTGTAAATTCTTCGTTACAAAACTTACGAGGGAACCGTCCGAGATGATTCGCGTCTTTTAAGCTCATATTTATGGTACATATTAGGGACCGCTAGGCTAGAATAAATCCCAAAGGATTCGGACCCATGGCCTTTCTATCATGAAATAGCGACTTTTCAAGTTTCTCGCGGTATAACAATTTTAGTTGTGTATTACTACAATACATCACAAACAAAAACGTAGGAAAACTAGTCTTTTTCCAATCATATATTTCTTATGGGAAATTCATTTGTCTTCTCATGTAACATATTAGCGTGATATTAGGGTGAATCCATGAGGACCCATCCACTTTTTTGGAAAGATTTTTTTTTCGATTCTTTTTCGTCTCAAACATCTGATCTTTGTTAGAAAACACTTTTGGTGAAAAAAATATTGGGTCCTATATGCGAAAAACCCCGAGTTTTTTAGCGTTTTTTAGGTACACTTACAACGTTTTTTCATATATAGAAAAAATGACAGAAAACGTCATAATAGTAATCAGACTGGTCTTATTGAAAGTCATATGTGGTAAGTCATTTTCTATGTATATAATAATAGTTCTATTTCGTGAATGTGAGTTAGATTCAATTAATTCGAAGAAATCTTGTCTTATTTTTTTCGTAGAGTACGAGAATATTGATCATACTATCCTCTCGAAATGATGCTGAACTGATGGCTTTGCTCACATCACTAGAAAGGTTTGTCGTGAAGCGGTCTCACAGAAGTAAGAGAACACAGTCGAAAAGGACAGTGTTATCGAAATGATAGATTTTCCATTTCTGTGTAAGGACATCTTTAGATTTAAAACGTGATGTGTTTCTAAAAATGTCCTGATCTTAAACGAATAAGATTACGGGATGAATCATTGAATATTAGTAAGGATATTGATTGCTCAGTAGTACCTCTTTTTTTTCCAAAATTTTATCTTGATGCCAAGACAAAAATATTGTGAACATCCGATAAATCATGGAAAATCTACACGTGTGCCAAAAGGAATCAAGGCTGTGTCTTTACAGCTTTCGAACTTTTTGATTTCTCAATATGATGTGGCTCACAATCGAATTCGTTGGTTATGTCCAAGATGTCATACATTTGAATCGAAGAAAATGATGACTCATCAATCAATCGAAGTCAACGACAATGAAAATTCAAGTGGCGAAGAATACATGACAGAAGGTTCTCCTATCAATCAAAATAAAAATGATGATGATGATAATGATGCTGTCAGTATGGATGTCAATGAATCGAACGAAGAAGAGAAACAAAATTCTCATGTGGATAGTGGTATTATAGCTGAATCAGATGACAATCATGATAAATCACCACATATGGATGAGGGCACAACTGATCCCGAATCGATGAATGAAGAGACAGATCATGTTTTCTATGAACTCGAACATAAGAAAGAACAAAGCAATGGAGGAATTATCAGCTGTATTCGAATTACTGAACATAGATCCGATTCATGACAGGTTAGTTTGTAAACTCAATTCGAATTTTCTGAATTGACGATTGTATTTAGATCAGCAGTATCACCCATTAGAACCAAAGTTGATGAAGTTTATCGAAAACTAAATCGATCATGAGATGTATTGGATGAGAAATCTCAACTTTCGAATGATCCAAATCCTCATGAACTAACAATATATGAGTCGAACGAACTTTTGAGTGGTTTAAAAAAGTTATATGCTGATAGTGGTGTTGATAAAAGGGTTCGCCTGATGACAATTGCTCCTAAAGATTGGGGCCGACAAAAAGTAGCAAAATGGTGCGTATTCTATTCTCTTTTTTGTTCAATATCTCCGTATTTTTTCAATTAAATTTTACTAAAAACTTTTTTCCACTTACTACGTTTCAATTAAAACCAAATCAGGCTCGACGATCGCTTGTTCTTCGAAAAATCAATGGAGAATCAGTAGCAGTTCGCTTTTTAGAAATGACTGCGTTGGATGCGTATCGAATATTCAATGAACAACATTCTGGACTTGTTGCACGATCAATTTTCAATGCTCTTCGACCACGAGAAGTAAAAACTGCGACACCACACGATACGAGTATCTGTATGATTCATGACAACATTGACTTATTGTTGAAGGTTTGTACCATTTGTATGTTGATTCAAACTTAAAATATCTTCATTATAGGCTTGGAACAACCACTATCGAAAATTTGCTGGCACAGCTGCTTTATCAGCAACCAACAAGATTAATATGAAAGATCTGATTAATCAAATGGTGTGCACGGACTCGGATGAAAAATGCTTCAGTGGTATATGCAATAATTGTTCATCGAAGAACATCACAGATATTCTCATTAGTAACAGTATGATGGATTTGGATGACGAATGCTCATGGACTCTGTGGAAGAAAGTTAACAATAAGTTCGACTTTCAACAGATGTTTGGCTCAGTTGAATCTCTATTATCGGAAATTGAAGAAAGATGGCCATCATTCTTGCTTCACACACACATAAACAGAGAACAACGTGAATTCATTAAAGACTTGCGCAGCAAATCGACGAACGACTCGTTTGTGGTAGCGTAGATAAATTTTTTAATGAATTATACATTGATACGTCAGCGTGAAGTTCAACAAGGATTCTTTAGTCAACATCAAGTCAGCTTATTTACAATCCATCTTACCATTAGAGATGAACACACAAATTTAGCAATTATAAGCAATTATATGGAACATACAACAGTATTTGTGCACTGTGCACAAAAAATTCTCGTAGAATTTATCAAGAAAAACTTTCCATTGGTAAAAAAGATTAATTATGTGAGGTGAATTTTGCTTTTCATGTAGTTTATGTGCTATGTTATCTCTCTTCTTTCGTTTAGTGATGGAACATGTGCCCATTTTAAAAACAACACTGGTATCTTGAATCTGATTCATTACAAGAGCGATTTTGGTTTGGATGCTTCTTGGACGTGTACAGCTACGGGTCACGGTAAAGGTGCTGGAGACGGAATTGAAGCAGTACTAAAGTCCACCGCCAGACGTGCTACACTTTCCAAGAACATTCTCATGTCAAACGCAAAGGACTTTTACGAATTTTCACAAAAACAAGAACTTGAAACAATAAAAAGTTCCAACAAAGATAATCCTCGTGTTAATATCTTCTATCTTGACTCGGATGAAGTAGAAGAAGTTAAGAACAATTACTTAAAAAGTAGGAGCGAAAAACTTCGAGTAGCAGGTAAGAAGACTTTTGGCTTTATTCTCTTACGTTGGTTTTAGTTTAGGTACAATACAAGATATTCGTAGTATGCATGAATTTAGGCCAACTAGTCATTCAACGGTTCAAAATAGTTTGACATCTCGATCAACTCAAATAAGAACTTTTACATTCAAATAAAACTGTTTTTTTATGCTTTTCCATAGATTGGATTTTTTTCAAAGTCATGCATTATGATGATATCCAGTATTCACAATGAATAGCTCTCTTCATCATTACACTAGCTTTCTTTCGTATAGAATTCATCGCTTGGGATTAGCTTCGTGACAAAATTTAATGACATCAACTTCTTTATAACTTTACGAAGAAAATAAGACAAAATTTCTTCGAATTAATTGAATCTAACTCACATTCACGAAATAGAACTATTATTATATACATAGAAAATGACTTACCACATATGACTTTCAATAAGACCAGTCTGATTACTACTATGACGTTTTCTGTCATTTTTTCTATATATGAAAAGACGTTGTAGGTGTACCTAAAAAACGCTAAAAAACTCGGGGTTTTTCGCATATAGGACCCAATTTTTTTTCACCAAAAGTGTTTTCTAACAAAGATCAGATGTTTAAGGCGAAAAAAAATCGAAAAAAAAAATCTTTCCAAAAAGTGGATGGATCCTCATGGATTCACCCATAGAGAATTTCATGGGTTGCAAAATGATGCTAAGTTATAGGGATAAATAGGTTGCGCGCAAGATTTCCTCTGTATGACAGTATCGAAAAATATGAAAAACTCATATATCTAGACAATGTGTCTGTGTGGTATTTGTTTGTTTTCTATGTTACCAATACCCTTTTTTTTCAAAGTAGATTGAACTCGTTAAGAGCTATAAAATGATGCAAAATAATAGGGATAGATATGCTGCGCTTAATATTTCTTCAAAGTAGCACGTGAGAAAAACCATGAAAAAGCCATATAACTTAATTGTGTCTATGTGACATTTATTTGTTCTCCATAAAGCCAACCTTATTTTTATGTACTCAAAAAGTAATCTGTCTAAAAAATTTTTATCCTTGAACGCACTAAGGAACTGCCCCTTAGGCCCTACGGATGCTCTGTTTTTGTCCCGTAGGACATGCCGAAGAGTTAATTCCAAAGACTTTATTAATTTTCATAAATGAAAATTTGTTTTTTTTAGTTAAAGCATGTTTCATATTATATTTCATATTATAAACTCATGTTAATTAAGTCAAAGTATGGTACAAATTGTTGAGGATCATCTTGAAAAGGTAAAAGAGCATTATAATGGGTACCATTATAATAAATACAAAATCCTAATTTATTCATAAATAAATTCACCGTTTTCTGAAGAAAATAAATAAAAACTAAAGAAAATCAAAACAAGAATTATTGTACAGGGTGGTCCATAAGTTACCGGGCACTCTTTTATTGCGAATAACTTTTGATAGGAACAAGATAGAAAGCTGCGGTTTCCACCGTTCGGAAGAGGATGTGTCACTGCATAGTTTCATATAATACTCAATAGTCTCGAATAATAATCAAATGATGGGGTATTGATTTTCGGAAAAAGAGTGATACCATATCAACATAGCAAAGAGATTCAATTCTATGAAATGCAAGAAACCTGCGTACCTATGATCCACGCCAGTAGCGTCATTCCTTAGTGCGCCACCTGTAGCTTTGAAATGGAAGAAAATATATAGTTCTGGAATAAAGCTTTGCATCTGGGCCATAGGTACGCAGGTTTCTTGCATTTCATAGAATTGAATCTCTCTGCTATGTTGATATGATATCACTCTTTTTCCGAAAATCAATACTCCATCATTTGATTATTATTCGAGACTATTGAGTATTATATGGAACTATGCAGTGACACATCCTCTTTTGAACGGTGGAAATCACAACTTTCTATCTTGTTCCTATCAAAAGTTATTCTCAATAGAAGAGTGTCCGGTAATTTATGGACCACCCTGTATATAATGAATATTTTTCTGGCCAATAATAATTTACGGACTTAGAAGGTACCTAGACTGGATCAGCTTAAAATTTTCAAATTCGTACCCGGCGAGCTCTAGTCGACACATTATAGAATGACTCATACGTCTTATTTACTTTTTGAAGTACACATAACTCTCGGATTTAAATCCGAGGTTTCCGCATTTATTTAATTTATTTTAGATTATTATTCGTATACAATTACTGAACAGTATTTTCATTCTATTTGATTGTATTTTTTTATTTTAGATTAAATACGTGACAAAATTTGATCATATGAATACAAAGAGTAATAACTGAAATGTGCTTATATCAGCTTTGAGTACTCATGTTGGTCTATTAAATGATATATTTCTAAAAATATATCATCTGATAGATCAAGACGAAAAATCGTCTCAAACCGCGTTTGGGAAAACCGGTCGTAGCAGCGTTTTTTTTCTCTTTTATTTTTCATGGGCATCTGGCAAATAGAACTGATGCTAAAATGAGCTAATTATCTTGAGAATTAGTTGAGCTATTAGAGGGATATTTCGGAGAAATGAATTTGTTCGTAATAAGAAGAACAAGCTAAAAAATGTTCATAATACAAACAGTCTATGTAAAATACATAGAAAATCAAAGATTTTTACTAAATGAGATTTATAGTTTTACAAATAAATAGAAATCAAATGGTAATTTCGTTTACCTCAAACTGCTGCAATCTAATGTACCTTAGACAAAGAAATGTTTTAGTTTAGACTTGGAAAATGCTCGTTAAGTTAAGATTTTTTATTTTCAATGCATTTTACATAGACTATTCGTACTATGAATATTTTTTAGCTTGTTCTTCTTATTAGGTACATAGCCTGTAGTTGTGTTGTCATAGAGGAAGACTTCCATCAAATTAGTTGGTTTCATTTCTGCTCTATTTCTATCACATATTGTCAGTGTGCAGATAGACAACACCTCCATGACAGATGACCTGCGATTTGTGCAAATATGACTATTGCCTCCGAAGATTTTTTTTTACGTAGAAAATTTTACACAACAAACATTGAAATTGTGCGCATTGAAGTAAGTTTTACACAATGGTCTATCAGTATTTGAGGCAAATACGACAATGGATTGTCGAATTGAATTTATTCAAAAGTGATTCGAATGATGTTGAAAAAGTCAATGAAGAACGACTTACTACACGAATCTACATTGTTTGTCTAATTAGTCTTTTGTTTTCTGCTGGTATTATCGCCGCATTTACTCTTCGAACTGTTGATAAAATCGTTTATTCGCCATCTGAAATCGAATTTGTACATTTATGGGGAAAATATTCAAATACGCTCAATTGTCCTTGCTCGAAATTGTCTATTACCTATGGAACATTTGTCACGACTCATATTCAATATCATCAAGTATGTTCAAGTCAATTTGTAGAACAAGCATGGATCAATGCAGTTTATATTGAGAAAAATTCATCTTCATCATTGTCTAATGACATACGCTTTAGCCTGAGTATCTTTTGGCAGATCATAGCTGATTTCTGTCGCATCAGTAAGCAAACGTCAATTGCAGCGATAAAAAATTTTCAAGAATCGACTTTTTTTAATCCACAAATCGCTACTCGGCAATATATAGAAATTCAAGCTCGATCAGCTCTCAATACATCATTGGAAACAGCTCGTATAAGATTGACACGCACTTTACTATCTATACAACATACAACTATAGGTAACCAACTTGTATCTGGTATGGGAACAAATTTCAATATTCAATATAATGATGCAAATGTATATCAAAGACTTTATCCAACTCTTCGTCCAAGAATTTTCGATAATTGTTCATGTTTGAATTCTGATGGATGTCCTCGACCATCTGTTTTCATCAATAATCAAGGACAATGGATGAATGTATCAGGAATGATGGATGATTGCTTAATTGTTAGTGCTACTCTCACTTCATCACTTGAATGTTATTACAATCGTACATGTCTTTCTCTTCTACATAGCCAATTGACTATGAATATCGAAACACTATCGACTACTTCTGACAAATATTTTGCACCAAAATCAACTGTACAAATGCTTCTAGATGAATTAATGATTGATGAATTAACTATTGACATAGCATACGATTCAGTCTACACACATTGTAATCCTGCTAAATGTAATTATAGATACACACATCGTTTCGATATTCTCTTTATAATTACAACTATTACCGGTATTTTTGGTGGACTTTCATTTGTACTTTATCTACTGGCACCTTACATTGCAAAAGCTATTCGAAGTCGTCAACAGAGAACTTTATCCAATGGAAATTTAACTTTTTCCATAGTTTGTAAGTTATCTAATGTGATTTTCTTTTAGTTTGCTTATCGATGAAATGAAGATGAATGTCCGATACTATTTTGGTTTTTTAGTGCAAGTCATTCGAGATTATCTTCAAGCAATGCCACATATGCTTCGAGAGTGGATTGTCACCTTGAATCTTTTCAAAAGTAGACCACCTTATACACCAGAAAAGTTACACCGTGGTCGAATAACTACACGATTATTCATTATTTTATTCATCATTTCCGCTGCAATTTCAGCATTTTATATCATTCTATTGAAACCAATGCAAATTGTCACAGTTACTCATCCATCAGAATCCATCTATAGGAATTTGTATCGTAATCATTCAGCTACATTGCAATGTCCCTGTTCAAAATTGTCAGTGTCTTTTAAAAAATTTCTTTCTGTAACATATACATTACATGAAGTCTGTTCCAGTGATTTGATTTCACCAATATGGCTTAATTATTTGGCATCGGTCAATTTATCTCGTATTATTTATGTCCGACCACCACAAGTGTATAATGATTTTCGTACAATTGGTGGATCCTATTTTCAATTTATAGCTATTTTTTGTTCTCTAGCTAAAACTATTATCGAAAATGCCAATCAAGCATTTCTTGATACTGAATTTATCAATGATCGTGTTCTTTCTCCAACAAAATTCTATCAACAAGTTGATGGATTAATTGATTCATTTATTAATTCGACACGCAATGATTTTGTACATACAGTCAATCTTATACGTATGGCTATTTTAGCTAATCAATTTGTGATTGGTACAAACATCAATACAAAAATAACAGTAGATAATAATAACCTAGTGACAATTGCTGAGTTACCCTTGGCTTACATTAATATGGTGAGTGAAGTTAGTGTGAGCTCGAGTGGACCCTGTTTGTGCAGTAATCCAGGAGATCGTTGCCAATTGGCATCGGGATTGTTTTTGAATACTTCAGGTGAATCTCTCTCATTGCAAATGTTGGTTGGTATATCAATTGGTTGTTTGCCCTTGCTTGGCTTTCTAGAATCGACTATAAGCTGGTGGTATAATCAAACATATATCGAACAAATTCGTAACACTTATGCATTGAGTATTAATTCAATGTTGCCACCGCCCATGATTAAATCACTCAATGCAAGTATACCAAGTAGATTTTTTGCAAATACATCGAATAATCTACTCAATGAAATGTTCGTCGAAACATGGATTAGTAATAATTCTCGTTTTGATATTTTCTATGAACAATGTGCCCCAATATCATGCTCATATACAATCATTCAACGACGTGGTATTATCGTTATTATTCTTCTCCTCATCTCTATTTATGGTGGACTCAATAAAGTTCTACATCTAACTACACCACTAGCTATCAAAATCGGTGTCTTCATTTTAGCAAAATGGCGACAACATCGCAATAGGAGGGGTAAGTAATATCGTTGCCATTTTTTATAAATATAGATGAAAATCTATACTTAATTACACGTCTACGTGGGTCATGCTGAAAGTTTTTAGATTTGCAATACTGTTAACTTAGTTTGAAAAGATTTTATTATATTTGTTCAAAGTAATGTCCTTGTGCGCTAATGCACTTATTCATTCTTTCTAACCATTTTTCGGAGATCGTCCAAATGTTCTTGGACTGCAGCATGAAATTCATTAATGTCTCGGTAATTTTTGTCGATCAACTTAATGTGTTAAACGTCTAAATATTCCATCGTTAGTGTTGCCTTGTGTACTGATGCATTATCGCGATGAATACTGAGATCGTTGAGACATTGATGTTTCATCATTTGTTTTAACACATTTGAAAGGCATTCATCCTGTTTTTGAGCTTCAGTTAAAAAATGAGACATCCAACGACATGTAACCTTTCTTAAACCAAGATAATCATAAAGAATAGATTGAGTTGCTGCTGATCCAATCTGCAAGGTGTCTTCTATTTCTTGGCATGTAATACGTGGATCGATACTTACCAGTTGCCGAACAGCTTCGATGTTGTCTGAAATTGTAAACTGTGGCATGTGAAATACAAGAGTGACCAAATGTTTTGTATAATGATTGAAGACATTCATCTTGTGACAATTGTTTTTTGTAGTCATAATAAATCATAACTCGAATTTGGTCTCATGTAAGATTCATAGTAATGGATAAAAACTTTGTGTACTTTCTTCTAAGATATGAGTCTACCACCATAACTATTAAACTCGTATATATCTATCAAATTAATAAAGAATCTAAAAACTTTTAGCATGACCTACGTATAAGATAATTTTTCAGTACTTTTGAGAGAACATCATAATTTTAAAACACGATTTAATCGATGCTCGTTTGCTCTGTAGAATTGCTGCCAAGTATCATTTATTTACGACAACTTCCAAGTAAACTTACTCGATCTATCATTGAGTTGAATCTCTTTCAATCAGATGCAGTCGATGTAGCTAGTATAAGTCAAGAACGATGGTTCACACGTGTCTATCTAGTACTTTTAACTATCTCTCTTGGTGTGTTAATATTATACTCGAGTCTAATTGACCGTATTCAAACTGATATATATCCAATATCTTCAATTGAAAACTATGAGCAACTTCTTAAACTCTATCCTGATAATCTTTATTGTCCATGCACACAAAAATCGATTCCATATAATGCATTTATTCATCAACTTGAAGTGAATTCAAGTCATCCAATATGTACAAGTGATTTTGTCTCTGCACAATGGATGGATTTTCTAGCTCCATGGCAAGGAAAACCATCTTGGTTAAGCAAAAATGATTTTCGTTCTTGGAGTCCAGCTTTTTTTAAAATAATTACAATGTTCTATTCACTGGCACAAAGTACTATTACCAATAGTCTCTTAGATTTTCGTTCGTTTAATCTACTTACTGATCAAATAATGTCGCGCACAGAATTTGAGCAAAGAATAAAGGTGATTTTAGATCAAATACAAACTTCAATACCGATGGAATATGCACAAGCATTGGAACTTTTTCGTATGACAACACAAGGAAATGCTCTTATGACTATATTTTCCTCTAATTGGAAACTTATTACAGATAAATATCAAGTCGAAAATACTACTTTCATAACTATACCCATCACTTACAATAATACTAATGAGAACAACACCTGTTCATGTGCTACATCAAAATCATGTTCAACGATAGCACAACTTTTTGATCGCAATTCAACGCCTTATCATTTAATTGATGGTATATTCATGAGCTGTTTTCCAGTTGAATCAGTTCTTCTATCATCTTTATCATGTTTTTATTCTATGACATGTTTATACACATTGATCAATAAAATGAAAGCGTTTGATGATTCTTTTGGTTATCTCTGGCAAATAGAACCAAGTTTCTTTACACCTTTGAGCGCATTTTCATCACGATTTTCCGAAAACGAAACACTTGAAACAATTGTCAAAGCTATGTTTATTGAATCGTGGACAAGCAATGTGTCTTACGAATCATTTTTCAATACATGTGCACTCATTCAGTGTTCGTTCTCGTATCATTATCGATTCGATATCTTGGACATATTAGCGACATTTTTGGCAACATTTAATGGTGTGTCCACTGCTTTACGATTTCTAGTACCAATATTCATTCGATTCATTATAAAGATTCGAAATCGACGGCGTGTTGCACCTTATCAATAAATCAATAATTGAACTATCCACTTATTTTACTCTTCAAAATTTATCATTGAATCAATTCATCCGAGTTGTATAATATGCACAACAGAAACCTAACAATTAGTCAGTATAATAGATGACTCATAAAGGATGAACCTCTTTATATTTTGAACTTTCATTAGTCATCTTTCAGCACTGTATCGAGCAACGCTTAATAGACCAACGCATTATTTCTTTATATAAAAGTCCAAAGAAAAAGTTCTCAAGACGATGATTCTCGCTTTCGGATCTGTTCGTAACCAACAGGAACTAATGGAAACAGTATTCCGTACAGAAAAGCATCGTAAAGTATCCTTCTACTTCCACGCAAATCTAGTGTTCGGAACCACCTTAGAAAAGTACCATATTCGTACAGGATTTCTTGAAGAAACATGTCGTATCCTTCCAAACACTGTGAAATACTGTTTTTAGGATCCTACAGTTTCCAGCTATTATCTGCCAAAAACACTCGATTGTACCGTTTTTTCGCATGCTCCTTAAAAAGACACTATTTTTCGCGATACCCTATGTGTGCACAATGTCTCCCTATTCAACATACAACTGTGAAAAGAAAAACTTAACAAACACTCAATATACCCTTCTTTAAGCAAAAAGACATAGCACCCAAATATATTTATATCATTTTATCCAATTACTCTCACAGCACATAACGAGCAAAATAAAGGACATATGAGTTATTTCGCGTACGCCACGACCGAAATACGGTTAAGGTGCTCAATCGAAGTTCTCAGATTTTATCCAATTTAATATATGTTTTAGAGGGAAGAGTTTGATGAATTTTGCCGTAAGCCGATTTAAAAAATATTGAATCCTCGAAATTTTATAAGCATTTTGCGAAAAACCTCAAAAATCAAAAATTGAGGGTACAAATGGAGCAATATCTCAAGAACGGTTTCGTTAATCAAGCTGACATTTTTTACAGATATGCACCTTAGTAAGTTATACTTGCTACAAAATTTTCGTCCAAAAATCTTTAGCTATTAGATTTCTGAAAGTACTTTAATATTTGCCAAAATTCACATTTATAGCAACTTTGAACCCCCGTAACTTTTGATAGCAAAAAGGTAGAACATTGGAACTTTTACTATTAATAGAATCAGATATTTAAAAACTTGGGTTTTTCGGGATCGATTTTCTCCCAAGAAATGGGTCCGTTTGAGACCGGGTTTTCACATATTGAAAGTACTATGTCTAAGCTACAATACCAGAAAATAATCAGTCTGGAATCTCTAGAAACAGCTTCTAGCGAAGGTCCTCTTTCCAGAGGTCCTCGGGCGCTAGGTGATTTTTCTTGCTTTGAACAGTCTGTTTTGTTCAAAGATCTAAGAGCGTTGAACCTTGATTGAACGTCTGAACCAGACATGTCGGATGACTCTTTTCTGAGTGAGTCATTTTTTACGCAATCCAATGGGTTGGGTAAGCTTTTTTATGTTAAAAAACTTGATTCACTCACCCAATCTTCAAGTCAGCTTTTTGTTGGGTGATCCTAGGTGATTTAGAGTTTGACCTAGACAATCTATATCTTTAAGAAATAGTTGAAAATTATTTACATATTAAATATGTCGTTCGAATATAGTAGTATTCTGATATCTCTTATTATTTGTTTTCTCTTCAAATTTCCTGTTTTCCTCTTCATGAATGAACTGAATCATAATTCATCGTTTACTTGTATCTTTTGTCTCCATCAGTAAAAGTTCTTATTCACATTTCTTTAATTATAAGATGCTCATGAAGGCTGATGATTTTGATTTCTTTTCTTTTTTCCGATGTAAACATTCTCTGTGTTTTTGACATTTTTCCATGCCTATTGTTAATAGTATGAGTGAAAGTACTGATATAATTAATGAATCTTTTGGTTTTTCTTTCATTTTTACGTGCACATTGTATTATGAAGATTCTGAAAGATGCGTACTGTGAAATTTGTGCACAAGCTTGCGAATGGGAGAGCGCAGTGAGAATGAGAGCACTGATGTGAAGTAGTGGTGAGAAAAAATGAGGATAAGAATGAGGGTGAGGTTGAAAGAATACGTTTTGTTTCCAAACCGTCATTTACGCGCTCGTATACATCTTCCGTACACTCGTATTATGTTTCTGAAATGCTCATAACTAACAGCAGACGTCAATATAGAACAAAAGCGTTATTAAAAATTGGTTGTTACTCACCCAATGGGTTGCCTAATGATCTGGATCATGGATTACTCATGGGTTAATAAAAAATAAACTCCACCCTCTCTGATCTGAACTTCTTCATTCATTGAAACCTATACAATTTTTCATGGAAAAAATTTTTGAAGCAGAATCGAAGGAGAAACAATGCTACTATCATATTCTGCATCAAAAAATTTTCCATGAAAAGCTGTATAGGTCTCAATAGATGGAGATGTTCAATCAAGATTCAATGTTCTTAGATCTTTTAGTAAAACTGAATTTTACCATCATGTTCTCCATCAAAAATTACATAAGTCTCAGTAAAATAAAATTGAAAATCATATTTGAAGATTACCTAGCTTCTGAGGACTTCAGAAAGAGGGCCTCCGCTAGAAGTTGTTTCTAGAGATTTCAGACTGATTTTTTCTGGTGTTGTAGCTTGGACATAGTACTTTCAATCTGTGAAAGCCTGGCCTCAAACGGACCCATTTCTTGGTAGAAAATCAATATCGAAAAACCGAATTTTTTGAAGACAGCAGACGATCCAGAAGGCTGGAACTTTTCGGGGACATATATCTTCTAGTGATCCATTAATAGTAAAAGTTTCAAAGTGCTACCTTATTGCTATCAAAAGTTATGAGGGTTCAAAGTTGCGAAAAATGTGAGTTTTTGCAAATATTAAAGTACTTTCAGAAATCCAACAGCCAAAGGTTTTTGGGATGAAAATTTTATAGCAAGTGTAGCTTATTAAGACACATATCTATAAAAAATTTCAACTTGATTGGCCAAGCCGTTCTTGAGATATTGCTCCATTTGTATCTCCAGTTTTTGATTTTTCGAATTTTGAGGTTTTTCTTAAAATGCTTATAAAATCGACCGTCGTCAAAATCCATCAAACGCATTTCTCTACCACATATCAAAAAAATGAGGCAAATCTAAGAACCTCGATTGAGCAAGTTTGGTCGCGGCTTACATGCAGTGACTGATATATAGAATTTATTCTTCAAAAATCTGTTCTATGAATATTTCTAATTTAATAGTTTTTATCAATAAAAGTGAAATAGTTTAGAACGTATTGTGATAATTCGTCTCACCCACCCTCACCCTCAAGATATAAAAAGAAATAAAATTTCGATTTTAAAACATATTTTTCATAAAAGCTAAAAGTATTTATTGTTGTTCAGATGATATATTTAAATTATTCGTACGTGTTTTTTTTTCTTGCTTTTATTTAAATGTATTTTGAGAATTTTTTTTTTGACATGATTTAGTTATGAAAATAAAACTTTTACAAATTATTTTTTTTCTGTTTATATATTTTATTTAAATTCTTACTTTCTTATCCTCTCTAGTGGCAGAGTCAAGAATTTTTTTTGGAGGGGGCTGAGCCTCCTCCCCAGCCCCCTCTGGATCCGCCACTAATTCTCTCGACTGTAAGGAGAGTCATATGAAAAAAAATAGTTTGTCTGTGGCGGGTGGAGTTTGTTTGTGGCAGGGTCAAAAAAAAAACATCAAAGGCAACAAAATACCAGGACTATTATATGAGGGTACCCTTGAGTCTTCACCTGCTATACTAAAGGGGTACTCTTGGGTCCTCAACTTAGGGATGCCATCATATATTTACTTTACTAGTAACTCAGTACCTATCGTAAATCTCTGATCGTTGCCGTCTGCTTTTATATTAGCCGAAAAACGGGCCAATCAGATGGCAGCAAGTTGAAACTCCCTTATTTCATGGATAACTGTGGAAGATTCTATGAGGACTTTTGTAGAGCACCCCTGATAACCTCAAATTGGCCCGAATAACTCTATGTTCCGTCTTTATCTTTATGGGGAAAAAACGCCTCGAAATCTCATTGGCTGTTATAAAAGAGTTTCAGCCAATCAGATTTCGAGGCGTTTTTTCCCCATAAAGATAAAGACGGAACATAGGGTTATTCGGGCCAACTTGAGGTTATCAAGGAAGCTCTACAAAAGTCCTCATAGAATCTTCTATAGTTACCCAGGAGATAAGCGAGTTACACTTTCCTGCAAGCTGATTGTACCATTTTTCGACTAATAGAAAAGCTCACGCAGCGGTCAGTATTTTACGATAGGTACTTAGTTACTAGTAAAGTAAATGTATGGTGCCATGGCTAAGTTGAGGACCTAAGAGTACTCCCATAGTATAGGAGTTGAGGATCCAAGGGTACCTCTATAGTATAGTACTTCAATTCTCGGGAATCTCGGTACCGGAATGACCGAGTCTGGGAAGCTCGGGCTCGGTGCATGCCTAACCAATACAAAAAGCGTGAAGTGATCAAATTTTATCTATCGAAAATAATTAATATTGTATTTCTGAGTTTATGTACATGCATAATAATGAATTGAATACTGTCATGGAATGAAATGGCTGTGCATGACAAGCTTATTTTTCAGTTAAATCAATGACTAGTAGAAAAATAACAGTAGTAAATTAAGAAAAACATAATACAGGGCAGATTATTTGTAGAACAATCAATGATACTTAGAAAACAACTATCGTCTATTACAGATTATTCATTTCATTTGTTTTGTATTGGTATAATGAAGCTAAAGAAGATATGTGAGTTCCACATTTTAGTCCAAGCGGGACTGTACTAATAAGTATTTTCTTGAGGATGTAACTTCTCAGAAAAAGGAGGTGTGAAATCAATATTGTTTTGAGCATTTCTTTTATATTTAAAGAAAGAGAAAGCATTTTGAGTAGATTTTTTTATTTTAAGCTTTTTCAATTGACAAGACAAAACAGATACAATGGGCACTGCGTTCCGTCGAGCATCAGATAGCAATACTCTCTTTGCATATTTGTTTTTCACCGTTTTATGTCGTTTCACCACCAGCGACATGGATAATGCCGGCGGGGTACTAAATTGTTGACAACAACGGCAATGAAAACAAGGATGATGGAACTTGATAGAACAGGCACTAGTACATATTGAAAGCCAGCCCATGGAGGAAGTGGATCTATGGTGATAGCGAGAACAGCTGTAGCACCGGCAGGTGCATGCATAGTGTTAGTCACTTGCATGAGAAGAACAGCCACAGATACGCTCAGCGTTACAGGCACGAATGCTGCATCGACTGTAGTAAACATAACACGAAAAATACAACCAATAATTGCACTGATTACTTGACCACCAATAACATTTCGCGGTTGAGACAATGGGCTCAGTGGAAGTCCGTATAACAGCACAGCTGTAGCACCAAACGAAGCGACAAAAAATTCCAGACCATGACTAGTACAGTTATTATCTCTTGAATAACAAATCGAACAAAATGCAATCAATTATATACATACCTGGCGAACAGTCGGTAGTGGACAATACTTAGAACAATGACCCCGAGTAAGGTACCGAAGAAAGTTATAATGCAATCAGATAATGTCACCGATGGTGGTGGGGCTGTCAAATGTTGTCCGGTCCATTTTGAAAAGTAAGTTCTCAACCATCGTCGTTTATGATTCGATATTTTGACAGTTGTTGCTTCATTATTTCGTTCATTGAAAGAGATGGTTGCTACTTCTATTACCTGTGCAGCAGACATGATTCGATATGCTAAACGAGAAAATGAAAGAAGAAGAGGTAATAAAAGCAATACTATTATACATTTGATGCCGTGCAGCCCTCACAGTCGCCTAATAAGACAAAGCATAAGTTAAAACATCATCACTCTCACTATTCAAAACGATACGAACGGATGCCGACAGCATATGTGGTGTCCATAGCATGTCAGATTTCTATAGAAATCCCTACCGGTTATACGTCATGAAATATGAATCAGAGCAGTCACAGAACAGTGGTCTGGTAATTACGAAATTCTTGCACAACGATGCAAATAGAATAGTACATACTTATCGATCCACCCTTTTCGATCACTATACTTATGCATTGTCAACAAATGAATTTAAGATACTTGTATGGGACGTACAAATGTGATCATCACGTACGACATGTCTACATAGTATTGTAAATAGACACAGTATATGGGTGTTTTCGTATTCTTCGATCTGATCAAGTCAAACAAGATTTAATGAAAAGATTTCATACAAAATACAGAAGTAAGAACGCACAACTTTGATATTATTAATTGAAATCAAACTATTAACCTTTTGGATCCCGTTTTTTTTGCAAAAATCAAAGCTTTTAACTGGTTAGAAATGTAAATAATTTACTAGATTTTATAGAAGACATAGAACCAACTAGAATGTTACAGGAAGATAAAAACTCATTAGATAGTGTTACAAAGAATAATACATACTAAATACAAACAATAGAATGAAAAACACTGGAACCATCTAACACATGATAAAAGGGTTTTCTAAACGGTTTAAGCATATACTACTGTGACCTTTATCCGATAAAAACATTTACACACATATGTGTTATCGAGCGTGAAAGGGTCAAAACGGTAAATGTTTTCCTTATATCGGATGCTGCGTCTTTGTGTTGACCTTTTTTTCGAACAAGACTTACAAATCTTTCAATTTGTTTCAATTCGTTGTAGGATATAGAAACCAATACCTACTCTTACGCAATTGAAGATATTCTGTAAGTCCACGTTATCAGCACTTGTATTTGAAAGCAAAATATGATCTCTTACTATCTCCTAACATCGTTGACGACGTGTCTGTTAGCACAAATATCTATAAACAATTATCGACGCTAGTTTGAATAATTGAGAGTACCTTAGTTCGGTTATGTAAATCAAACAACAAATGGAAACATCGAAGCAACTGTGGTGAAGAGAAAATTATGTTTCGATACGTTGCAAACTCTACAAGACTTAAAACGAGACAATAAAATAAAATTATTCACGATATCGTTAATGAGAAATACAAAATTGGCAATATTAAATGCTAAATTGAGCCAAGTAACGAAAAAAAACAACAAAAAACGTACAAGTCAAAATGATATTTTCGCATCTATGACTGGTTCTACGACAATTTAAAGAACATGCTTAATCTTTTGAATACAGGATTATTTTGATATAGTGCAAATTTTGTTTATAGAAAGATACTTTCCCACTGAGAACAATTAATTCGGCATGGATCCGATAATATTCTATCGGACTTTGAGCGGCGTCTGAAGGATCTGATTGAATTCCAACATTAGGAATTCGTTAGTAGTTTCATCAATCGGATTTCAATAGGATTCCATAGGATTGGATCAGATTTAACGGTCGGATTGTTCGTTCTGAATACTCAGAGAATTAAAAAACATACAATGATTATCATTAAGTATAAAAAATCTTAATGCATGAACATCCTAAACATATCTCTATGCGTTTCAAATCATCAAGTAATCAGCAGATCATGTTTTTTAAAGTTATTATTCAGACTTCGAAATATCAGAAGGCAAATTTACATCGCTCATCTTCAAGGGATTAAAAAGGAAGGCACGCAAGATAGGTAATACTTGCCATAAGATTGATTTTTCTCAATGTGGCAAAGTTGTTAAACGTTTTCCTTGAACAGCCTACATCAATAACTATGTTTACGTCAAATATACTTTTCTATATACCACCGTCCTGAGTAAAAGACGCTATTTTAAGTAGCGTGATTTTGTAAATAAACTGTGAACGCAAAATTATATTGAAATATGGCTTTCTTTATTTCACAAAGATTTTGGTATCTATAGTTATGTAGCAGTCATAACCCTAACGAGATTACTCAAATAGTACACAACATGAATTTTTGAAATATTACGTCGATTTTAAAAAAGGAGAAGGACAAATAATGTCCTTCGCAGTCCTCAAAATGTTTCAATTTTCCGTGTTAAAATCAAATTAGTAGTGATTTCTAGTGATATTCCAAAGGTTAAATTTATGGCAGCTTCCAATCTAAGTTTGACACACAGCTGTCCTCCTCGGTCGGAATGAAGAAAACACTTTTTCATTATTCCCAGTGCAGGGTATGGGCACGGAGCGAAAATAGTTTGAAAGATTTTATTTAGAATTTTTCATGAAAATAGTAATACTATACTGTGTACATCTTAAATATCAAAACTTCTAAAAATTACTCTCATAGAACAAGTAGCGCTCGTCCGAAGACTCGCTCAGCTCTTTCTCGTAGAAATCATATTTTTAAACTTCCGTCATGCTATTCATTTATAAAATTAAAAAAACCGAATTACATTCAAGTTCCTCGATCGCAACTGCTTTTCACCAAACTTCATAAAAGCAAATGCTTTCTGTTTGAAATTTGTCATTTCTTTCAAAAAATTAAGGTTTAAAAAGAGTCAGTGAAACTGACTTTAGATTTGAATTTCTCGTCCTCGATTACACTTCGTTCAACCCTTATAAAAAATTTCTTTTTGTAACAAAAGTGGTCCTTTGTCTAAAAAAATTGATCCCTAAAAAAAGTTTTAAAAAACTAACATCAGATTCGAGTTCCTCGACTCCGATTACCGTTTCGTTAAGTTTTATAGAAAATGTTAATAGAATGTTTTTTTGACCCTGCGGACATAAAAGCAATCAGACAATTTATGTTTCATACACTCTTCTCTACGAGAAAGAGAATAATAATCAGCAATGGTGTTCATCATCCATCACGATGAAATCATCATTTCGTGGAAAAACACCTATTTTCGATGGAAAATACCAAACCTCACCAATTCCTAACATCCATTGATCAATGCATG
>JAJEKB010021442.1:2255523-2275087 GCA_022393335.1 Macrotrachela quadricornifera | reverse complement strand
ATTCGATATCCACCACCGAGATGTCATCAGTAGGTCGAAAAACACCTGTTTCGGACTTGAAAGCTTATAGGATGTTCTTTTGACCCTGCGGACATACAATCAATCAATCAAGCAAACAATTTATGTTTCTAAGACTCTTCTCTACGAGAAAGAGAATGAGTCATGGTGCTGAAAAAGATAAGACGCATTCCATGTTTTTTTCTTTTATAACGAAACATTGCTATAGCATTAACGCGGCGACATTGAATACGATGTGCGATACTGAATACCGCAATATCAAATAGTGTTCTGTGTGAAAAGATAATGGCAAACAGCAGAACATGTCCAGGACCAACAGTTAGACAATGAAAAATCTTGCAAGATCTTACTTCTGACTTTTTGAACTGAGTGATGCTATAATTGCTCTACGCTTTTATACCAAATAACACATTTGTTGTAATGGTAATTGGAATCGTAAAATTTCTTTTGATATGATTAATCGGAAGACACAACGATCTATAGAGTTTGGAGATAGTATTCACAATGGAAGGTCGTGTACTGTTGAACGAAAAGATTGACCATATTTCGATGAAAAGAAAGCTTTCATCGAGAAACCAACGAATTTAAAATATAACGTGCCGTTTGCGTGCTTGTACCGAGATCCTTGAACTTCAAGGTATGTTAAATTTAGATATAAAAATCAATCAAAAAAGTTTTCTCTACTACCATAAGAACAAAACATAGTATAGTTCCAGGCAGTTATGGAGTTTGTAGGGATCCTCTTTCATATGGTCCGAACAATACCATGTTTTGTCCTTATAATAGTAATGCTAACTTTTTTGATTTATTTTTATACCTAAATTTCGCGTATCTTGCAATTCAAGGAGTTCTGTTCAAGCACGTCAGCGGCACATTATATTTTAACTCCGTTAGTTTCCCAATGAAAGGTTTCTTTTCATCGGAATATGGTCCATTTTTTCGCTCAACAGTACATGACTTTTCACTGTCAGTTCCGTCAATCAAATACCCAAATTTGATACAAATTTGATTAGATCCCATCGAAATTTTATAAGATTTGGTTGAATCCTGCAAAAATATTGTTGAAAACCTTATGACGAAATGATATGGAGAACCCTTGTACTGGGATCTGGTACTAATTAGTTGAGCACTAATATGGTATATGAAGCCCAAAACTAAACTTCGAATCTCAAAATTACATACCGAGATATGCAGAAATGTCGCAGTATAGCGTGTAATATTGATTTGTATTGCCATAATATTACACTAGAACGGACACAGCGGAGTACCAAGTACAGTCGTAATATGACCGTAACAAGTAGGATATTTGCCCACGGCTTAATCGTTATCTTGACATAGATTTTTAAGCCATGAAATATAATTACATCATATCAAAATATTATACAGAAACTAATACAGGAAGAATACTATTTGACTTACGAGGGAACATGCCTAACTGTCGAATGCCGTTTGAGCGCACATTCTGGCTATGAGTAGAGCACAGTGAAACTAAGAAAATTCTAAAATGATTCAAACCCATGCCTCACCAAGCCAGAGTTACGACCATTTTAAGGTGTGTTCGACCTCTAGACCAGCTATTCATGGAAAACTCAATTATGTCATTTTTCACTTGAAATTTTTTTTATAGATAGGACTCATGACAACTAAAATATCCTAAAAACTTCAGCTCAAATGAATGTGTTCTTCTTCAGATATCAAGTATCCAAAGAACGCTTATATATCACACGGCGAGAGATAAAATGGCATAATTGAGTTTTCCATGAATAACTGGTCCAGAGACCGGAAATATCTTAGAATGGTCATAACTCTGGTTGAATAAGGCATGGACCTGAATTATTTTAAAGGACGATGGGCATTTCGGCCCAATTAAAAAGTCAAGGTACATTTGAATGAAACTTTCAGCAAACGTTTGTCATTGTCATAATAGTCATTCCTGAAAATTTCAGCCTGATCGGTTAAACTTTTCCTTTACTTCCTCAATCAGGTACCTAGCATCCAAAATAGGCAAAAACACATCTCAGAGTAAATGGTGGGAACTTTCGTTCTCCACTATATGATTCAGACCCGGAGCCACTTTTTTAGGGTAACTAGCAATCACTAAGAGCTACAAAATTGCAAAGACAAGAGGGTGCGGAAAACCTGCCTTCTTAACAACATGAAGTCCGTAGGGTGTTATATATGGATAAAGGTACCTTAGACTGACTCTTGTAGGTCCTCGTTCTCCGCTATTTGATTCCGCCGCGTAAGTTATTTTATTATGAACAACAATTATTCAAATGTAATAAATTTCAGAAATCATTGACTATAACAGAATTATCGGCTTTTTGGTATATATGGGCTGTTATTGGCAATCCTTTGATCGATATAGTAATATCTGTTAGCAGATGATCATGGTATGTTGTGTTTTGTGCGAAACTTGAAGATTTGGATTTGTAAAACACGCTTAAAAATCTTACGAGATAGTTTTATATGTCGGTGTTCGCGAAAATATTTCGATGTGTTTGTAATTTTTTGTCCGCATTTGTGTAAAATTGAATACTTTGGTTTTTATGATGAACGAAAAGTTTGTGGTGAGCGAAGAAGGTTGCTTAGAGGATTTGAATTATTTAGCTATACTGAGTATGAAGTGCAAGTTTTTATTATATATGATTTTGTATAGTATTCAATGAGTCTCTGTGCTGGTGCTGATTGTGCATGAGTGATTAGACATTATGTCATTTTTTTTATTCGTTTTGTTTTATCACGGAAGAGAGTAAAGAAAATCATCATTTTCATCAGATGAATCAACAAAATCATCCACTAAGTCACTGTTGTCAATGTGTTTTAAGTATGTACCGGATGGTCGATGCATAGAAGAATCATGAGAATATTGTTTGGTAACCCAAAAACGAAATGGCAGCTGCTCGATGTAAACATACACCAAATTTTCAATCACCACCTGCACAGTCACAGCAGCTATTTGTGACTTGTTCTTGATTAAACTCCACATAGCTGTAATATGTCTTCAAGTTGCTATGAGGAGATTTAAACTGAATTCGAATAAGTTGAGAATGAATGTCGCAAATTTGTAGTGAAAAAGCGATATGATCATTAAGATCGGTTGTCGAGTTCTAATAATTTCTCACATCTTGTATTACATAAAGTGAATGTATATGACCCTTTTATAACCTATATTTTCTGCCATTCAGTACGTCATTATCATTTCAACTTTTGCTAAAAGAAGTATTTCCTGGTCTGAATCAAACGGTGGCGAACGAAGGTCTACAAGGGTCACTCTATGATACATTTACCCATATTTAATTCACAGTGTGCTTCATGTTGTTAAGACGGCAGGTTTTCCGTACCCTCTTGTCTTTGCAATTTTGTAGCTCTTAGTAATTGATAGTTACCCTATAAAAATGGCTCCGGGTCTGAATCATATAGTGGAGAACGAAAGTTCCCACCATTTACTCTGAGATGTGTTTTTGCCTATTTTGGATGCTAGGTACCTGATTGAGGAAGTAAAGGAAAAGTTTAACCCATCAGGCTGAAATTTTCAGGAATGACTATTGTGATCAACCACGCCATACATCTCTCTCAAATGGATAGCTACCAATCGTATATCACTTCTTTGTCATCTTTGTTCACCTTTCTCTTCGGACGACGTGGAGAAGAGGAGGAGGTCAGTTGTATGATAAAATAAAGATAGGAAGGTAGCACGAAGAGGACGATCTCTTTTTGTTACAACTGGCGACCCTGGCAATCTTATCAACGAAACACAAAACCATATAACTAATACAAGAAGAAGAAAAAAGAAATAGCATAAATAAAATAAATCGATAAAACGAAAAACAAATTATAACAACAAATCATAAACTTGCAAAAGGTTTACACATTTCAAATTACCAAGTATCCGTTACAAAACAATGGGCGACGAAACAAAAAACACGATGAAACCAGAAGCAGCGATTATCGAAATTCGTTCACTTCAAATTACACACAATAAAGAAATTAAACAACTCCAAGAAGAGCTTACATCAATTCAGGACAAAATCGCGACAAATATCGAAGAAACTAACAACAAGATGAAACAAGAACTCAACTCTTTCAACGAAAAACTTATATCTCACATTATCACAACAAATAAGCAAATTGATATCGGTTTAAACAACATTAAAGAAGAAATGGGTGCAGTCATCAGCAAACAAATACAAAAATTACATGAAGAAACAAGAATGCTACAAGAACAGAATACAAACAATTGGACAAGTATGATACAAGAAATAAAGGAACTCAATCTTGGTTTGGCTGGTGTAAATAACAGACGTCATAACGAAGAAACAATAACAACATCAGAAAACAACCAAAATCTTACTGAACTTGCAACCTCATCCAAACAATCTCAACATCATCGAAATATCTCGTCACCAACAATGAATATGGATGCCGTATCGATACAGACAAATTCGACCGACTTGAATGGTAGCAAAACACAAACAATTTTACTATCATCACCGATACCTGCACCAGTATTTCATGGAAACTCAACAGAACGTCCATGGCAATTTCTAATCCGAATAGAAGAATATAGCGAAACTGTTTTTATGTGGAACGAAGATACACTTCTACGCGGTATTTCACAGTTTTTAAAGAATACAGCGCTGGACTGGTACTGTCAACTACGTAGCTGTCATTCTTTGCCAAGAAGCTGACGCGATTTTAAACAAGAATTCGTAAGACAATTTAATTCTCCATTACGAATGGCTCAACAGAAACAGCAATGGAAGCAATGCAAACAAGGCAATAACGAAACTATTAATGAATTTATTATACGATTACGGACTCTATGGGTTGAACAATACCCTCACGAAACTGAATCGGATCTTATCAAGCATCTTTTTTGCAAAATGCGCCCAGATATGTTAAACATCATGGGATATCCACGAAATGCTTCATTACAAGAAATTATTTTAGAAGCACAACGCGTGGAAGAAATTATTTATCACCGAACAAATACATACCATGAAAGCAACACCGGCTCAACCAAAATGAATTATGAACATGAAAATCTTATAAACAAAAATCAGAATAATATGAACAAAAATCGAGCACACTCACAAACAAACATTCAAACACATAGCAACACACGAAATTACACTGCTTTTCAACAAACCCAAAGAATGCAACCAAATCAACAACAAATTTTTTGTTTTAACTGCGGTCGACCTAATCATATAGCACGCGACTGCTGGTACCAAAATAGAAACAACAACATCCACTCTCATCAATCAACATCATTTTCAAAAAACGAATAAGGAGTCTCTACCAGACGGGTACACGAGACTCCTTATCAAAACCTATGCATTTCACCCGTCTCAAACCAAAAATTTACACTATTTATACTCAAAAATCCAATCCACTTATAGTTCAAGGAAATATAGGTGACACCCCAACTTCTATATTGATCGACACTGGTTCATCATTGACCCTTATCAATTCTCATTTACTGTCACAATTAAACCCAAGCATTACCAAACATCTCAAATCACCTCCAAACATTCATCTACAATTAGCCGATAAATCACCATTATACATTAAATACACATTAAAATTGCCCATTACTATTGACAATATCACTCAACAATATACAGTTTATGTTGTTCCACGGTTATGGCGTAACTGCATCATTGAGAACAACTTCATCAAACACACCAATCTACAAATCGACGGAGGCAATCAACAAGTTTATTACAAGCGACAACAATCAAAACAAGGCGACCAACCTAAAATGACTGAAAAAAGAAAACAAGAGAACGAAGAAACTTATATTTTATGTGCCGCTGAACAAGTTATTATTCCCCCATATCATGCACACAATACAATCATCAAACCAAACATTCCTTTCGCATCAACAGCTAACAGTGATGTCGAAGAATATGAAATATACTCTTACATCAATGGAAATAGAGAATATCAAAATACTCCTCATATAGCAAACGGTATTATAACACCAAACGAAAATCTTTGTATACAAGCAGCCAATTTGTCAAAAGCAACAATTACTATACATATTGGACAAAAACTGGCAATTATGTCGCGTATGAACCACAAACAAATAAATGCTATTAATCATTTTACATCTACCAACAGTCAAGAACCAAAAGAAATATCCAAAAAAGGGATCGAACCCAATTTATCAGGTACTAATTTATCAAATGGTCAAAAAGAACAAATACAACAGCTGATCCAAAAGTATCCAGACGTATTTACTGACAAATCAGGAAAAACAACAAAATTAAAACACAAAATACAAGTTAAGGAAGGAACACAACCAATTAATGTCGGTCCATATCGATGTGCACCTGCACGAAGAAAAATAATAGAAGAAAGTATTAATGATATGCTCAAAGAAGATGTTATTACACCATCAAATAGTCCCTGGGCATCACCAGTAGTTTTAGCTCCAAAAAAGGACGGAACACTTCGTTTTTGTATCGATTATCGCAAACTCAATGCAGTTACCATAAGAGATGCTTATCCCATCCCAAGAATTGATGATACTCTCGATGCTCTCGAAGAAGCCAAATTTATTTCAACTCTTGATCTTCGATCAGGTTATTAGCAAGTTAAAATGGATGAAAAAAGTCAAGCTTTAACAGCATTCAGTAGTCACAAAGGTCTTTACGAATTTAAAGTCATGCGATATGGATTAATGAATGCTCCTGCTTCGTTTCAACGATTAATGGATATTGTACTCGCTGGCCTTAAATGGAAAAGTTGCTTAGTGTATATCGACGACGTGATTATTTATTCTCAGTTATTCAATCAACATCTGCTCGATTTAAAGGAAGTGTTTGAATCATTACGATAAGCCAACTTAACACTCAAAGCCTCAAAATGCCACTTCTGCCGAAAAGAAATTAAATATCTCGATCACATTATAACAGAAAATGGAGTCAAACCAGATCCAGGACTTGTATCAGCGGTGAAAGACTTTCCACAACCACAAAAAGTCAAAGATATACAAGCATTCCTTGGCCTAACTGGTTACTACCGTCGCTTCATACAAAATTATGCAAAAATAGCAGAACCATTATTAAAACAAATTAGAAATATTAAGAACGAACGTAATACAAATCACCACATTACATGGAATATTGACTGTGAAAAAGCATTTACAACACTTAAGGAAAAATTAATGAACAGTCCAATTATGAATACACCAAATTTTAAATATTCATTCGTTCTCGAGTTAGATGCATGTGCATACGGATTAGGTGCTATCTTAGCTCAAGAATATAATGGACAAAAACTTGTGATTGCATACGCAAGTCGTACATTGTCACCTGCTGAAAGAAATTACGGTGCCACGGAACGCGAAGCCCTTGCCATAGTATGGGCAACCAAACACTTTCGACCATATCTTGAAGGAATGGAAATATTTATTCGTACAGACTGCCAAGCTCTTCAATGGCTAAAAGATTCTAAAGATCTTACTGGACGATTATCTCGATGGGCGATGCACCTTTCAGCTTTTCAAATCAAAGCAATTAAATATCGACCAGGTGCTACTAACACAAATGCTGATTCACTTTCAAGATATCCACAACCAGAATCATCGTCCAACAGTGAATGTGAATTAACGGAAATTGATATAGCAATAAACATTTGGGAAAATTCAAATATGTTAGATAACATTCGTGAAGAACAATACAAGGATACAAAACTTAGAAGTACAATTGATCAACTTCTTACAAATTCTACACCAGCCTTTAGTTCTGATCGATTACCTTATGTACTTGTCAATGGTCTTCTATACAAAATTCGCAAGGCAATCAAAAATCAAGATCACCGAATAATTAGTAACAAGCACCTAGTAGTTATCCCGAAATCAATGCAAAATAAACTCATTACATGGGTACATGATCATCCAATGGCTGGTCATGCCGATCAAATAAAAACAATACATCGCTTAGCATCCCGTGTATATTGGGTTACAATGAGAAAAGACGTATACAAATATATACAACAATGTAATTTATGTCAACAATTCAAATGCAATAATCAACCGATGTCGACGCCGATGAAATTGCACATAGTTACAGAACCATGGCATACTATTGGTGTGGATCTTATGAGACCATTTCCTATTACTCAAAGACAAAAGCAATTTTTATTGGTTGTAGTCGATTATTTCACTCGATGGATAGAAGTATTTTCACTACGAACAACAACAGCGGAGGTTATTGCAAATATTATGATAAACGAAGTTTTTTGTCGATACGGAATGCCAACATTCATTCTATCGGATAATGGTCCTCAATTTATTGCTGATTTATTTTCTGAAATATGCAAAACTCTTGGTATTCAACAAAAATTAACAGCCACTTATCATCCACAAACAAACATGACTGAACGTGTTAACCGCACTTTAAAACAACAAATACGGATTTATGCTGAACAAAACCCAAAATTATGGGATAAAGAAACTCAAAAACTAGCTTTCGAAATTCGGACCTCTGTCAATGAAACAACAGGTGAAACACCCGCCTTTCTCAATTTTGGGCGAGACCTTAAAATTCCTCTAGATCTTATAATTGGAGAACAAGTTCAAAGTACACCTCCAACTCTTCCAAATCATAACGCTATTCAACAATACAAAACAAACTTAATTGATACTTTAAAAAAAGCATTCAACATCGCTCGAGAGTATGCAGAAGTACAAAAATGGCATCAAAAAGAAAAATATGACAAATACACGATCGACAAAAAGTTCGAAGTTGGCCAGCTCGTATGGGTAACGATACCAGCTGGACAAATTGCAGGACACAATATAATGAATAAAATGAAAGCTCAATTTCAAGGACCATGCAAAATAATGGAAAAAATCTCATCATCAACATTCATCGTCAAGCGACTCTCAGACAACGTCAACTTGGGTTCTATTAATGCAAACAGATTGAAACCATATTATGAACGACCACAAAACGAAGACACAAACTCAAATTCAATAGTCAATACAAGAAATATTACAAACAATATTTTAAAAACTACTCAGACCAACAATAATGACTCACAAACATCAACAACCGTTAGAACATCCAACCGGATTCATCGAGCTCCGGTACGATACGGTCATTAACATCAAAAATTACTGCATCAATGTAATCTTGTCATTTTTATCAACAGACGACGATTGACATATGAAAAGGTGCAAATAACAAAAGGTCGTCAACTTATACAATAATATAAAATGAAATTATTAACAACCAAAATAACGAACAGCTTAAAGATATCGGTCAAGTCAAACAGCACGTCAACGAACACAATAATTTTTCGAACTTTTGCTGTCGGTCAATGTCACACATTTACATATTAGATTATATTATTTCATTCATTCATCCGTTACAAGATGTGTATCCAATGAAAAGCGATTATATCACATAACATTTGTCACAATAGAACAACAGGCTTTATTGCCTCCCAAACATTATATATAATAGATGATTAGATAGAAAAATGACATCATTCTGCAATATTCAAACTTACACACAAGCAAACATAATGAAAAGGATACTCCTTGTAATCTGCTATACCTCGTACATTACAATGATGATATCCTCGCAACTGTCTACAAACATCAATACCAACGGACCCATGATTACAGCCCCTGATGCTGGAGTAGTCTTATTACACAAAGGTCAATACTTACCAGTTGATCGACTTGTTCATAACACAGCAATGTTCCCAATGACAGCAACTACATGTTACCTGATACCAATCAGAGCAGCCAGAAAAATTCCTGCTTGTGCCAATTACATTATGCATACACGACACAAACGATTATTAACTGATATAATCTCCATTGGCACATCAACCGTGGCTCTTGGGATGGCAACTGCTGCTACAGCAACAGCAGATACAAGCCTTATCTTAACCAAAAATCTCCAGAAGAAAGTAAACCAATTCGAAAAGAAACTGGAAACAGTCGTAGACCGTCTTACAGTTGGCGAAGCTTGCATCGTTCAACTCGAAACAAATCAAAAACACCTAGCAAGAAGTCTACAAGAATCAAATCGGTTGTTAAACTCAACGGTGAATTTAGTCAACAAACACTCAACGGCGATAGAAAATCATGAAAATCGTCTCAACAAACACGAACAAATCCTTTTAGATCTTCAACAACAAATAGCAGAAAACGAACAAGCAACAAAAAATCGTTTCCTGTACTCAACTATTAATGATATCTTCAACAACAAGCCAACTCTAAGTTTTCTACATCCATCCGATGCACATTTAGTGGCTACACAGATCCTTCAACAAAACAACATAACCATACCCAACATGGGCGAAGAATTACCAATTATTGAAATGATTACCAAATTCGTCATCCGACAACAAGTTGACTTTATATCAGCAGAACAATATTCGAACGCATTCAGTGATGAAATTGGCAAACTATCGTTTACTACTTTTTACGCATTGCCAAGTGAACAAAAGTCTGATTTTGAAGTATACAAAATTATCACTGCACCATTTGTACACCACAACACAGTAGTCCGACTTGCACAAATGCCATCATACATTGGTATTAATCCAAAAGAAAACATCAGTATTCTGTGGAACAATGATGACTTATCAACTTGTATATTTGATACAATCATCACTTGCCGAGAAACACCAGCTGAAAAATTGTCAGGACACGGAAATTTATGCCTCGAACAAATCTTATCTGGAAATGCGCTGACGAATTGTCGCACTGAACACGTAAAAATCAGTCTACCACATATTCAACAATTACAAAATGGTCGGTGGTTTATCTCAACCAACAACATATCTCTTCATTGCATCCGGGCAACGACACAGTTAGAACCAACAAGCAGATCAGCATTCCTAATGGAACTACCATCCACTGTCCCGGATTTAACCTCCCAGGACCCATCACACCTGATCCAAAATCAATTGTAAACATCATTAAGAATCTATCAACTATACAAACAACAAACGAAATTATTGATATTCACAAAGACTTAGTATCAAATGGAACGTGGGAAAAATTACCATACTTAAGCAGTGATATTGATGCACTAATTCAAGAAATGTTATCACAAACTACTCCAATCATTAAACACAATGAGATAATAACACGGCACGACCAACACTCAGGAAAGCTTCTGATCGTTATCATCATCCTCTTTGTTGTTATATTATGTATCATTATCATTTTTGTCATATGGAATCTCAAACAATCACAAAACAATCGAATTACAATAGCCTTACCACAGATAACTGCTTAGATGAACAACCAAACAACGTCGAATGTATCACTAATTATTGAACTGAACATAATGGACAAACATTTTTGCGTTATTTCTTCTTATTTCAAATAAAGTTCATGTGTAATGCTTTCTGTTCTCATATTTGTTTGATACTATCATGTTGTTAATATTAATGCCTAGTTTCTTTCTCTTTTTCTTTACTTAATCGATTAGTTGTTACTCTCATATGAATATATATCAATAGATTTGAAACGTGTATTTTCTTTCTTCTCCCTCGCGCTGTATACTTTAATGCAAAATTTTTCGTATCCAAACTACACCATCTATAAAATGTAATATTTTCTTTTTCTTCTGCGTATTTTTTTTTGCGTGTACATTCGTTTCCTGCAATGTTAACTCATCGCATATGTGTCAAACATTTTTTTTATGTGCGTTCAGGAGCACGCCTATTTCGGATGAGGGGTGATGTGACCAACCACGTCATACATCTCTCTCCAATGGGTAGCTACCAATCGTATATCACGTCTTTGTCATCTTTGTTCACCTTTCTCTTCGGACGAC
Organism: Macrotrachela quadricornifera; assembly: GCA_022393335.1. Classification (NCBI taxonomy): domain Eukaryota; kingdom Metazoa; phylum Rotifera; class Eurotatoria; order Philodinida; family Philodinidae; genus Macrotrachela; species Macrotrachela quadricornifera. The sequence goes on along the minus strand of JAJEKB010021442.1, from coordinate 2,263,250 downwards.
GTGGAGAAGAGGAGGAGGTCAGTTGTATGATAAAATAAAGATAGGAAGGTAGCACGAAGAGGACGATCTCTTTTTGTTACAACTATTATGAAAATGACAAACGTTTGCTGAAAGTTTCATTCAAATGTACCTTGACTTTTTAATTGGGCCGAAACGTCCCTAAAACGTCCCCTGTCCTTTTTTTAGTTTCACTGAGTCCTACTCATAGTCCTGATATAGGCTCAAACGGCATCCGACAGTTAGGAAGGCTTCCTTGTTAGCTGGAAAGTTCAATTTCTCAAAATATTCTCGTCTATCATCAACGGTTCAATAACCAGTGCAATTTGAACCGAACCGCACGATTTTTAGATACATTCAAATGAAAAATCTCGGAAAATGAACGGATTCACAAAAAGCCAAGCAACGTAACAGTTGGACCAGGTATAGGGATCGGTTTGCTTTGAATTTTCACAAAAACTGAATCGATTCCGTCTCCGGTTCGAATCTTTCCACATTTCCCGCGAAATATATTCAAAATTTTCTTCCTTTATTTGTCCTTGTTCCATGTCTTTACTCTTTTTAAGAAGTCTGACTCAACAATAATGCTGTGATCAACAAAAGCCTATTCTCTCGCAAGATTTAGCGAAATTAGCTAAATATATTTGTAAAATAAATTGAATATTACGAGGATTAGAGAAAATAATAATTGTGAAACACTTTTCAGATGATACTGTCGCTTTCATAACTAGCATTGACACTACTCACAGAGAAATGTCTCAATTCTTGGCTGAGAAGATAGAATCATGCTCAGTTTGTACACAAATGAAAGTCAAAATACTTCGGGATATCCAAAAGTAGTGAGAGTGGTACCTTTTTTGCTTACAGAAAACTCAAACAAATTTTCTTTTTTTATAAAAAGATGGAGCGTCTTTCGCTCTGTTTTTCTATGCTATGAAGATCACTATTCATCTAATATCATAGTAATAAAATTTTGATCAACACTGTTTTTGTTGACACCTTGCTGGTTATTTTAGATCAAAACGCATGAAGCATTTTGTATTTCATTCTATCATCGTTTAATACGTTGTATTAAAAAATCAAAATATACCACAAGATGCAGCATGAAAAGCTCTACAATCTATAAAAACCTGCTTGTTTTGTAGTTGCACTTTTTTCTTTTTGAAAATGAGGAAAACTCTGAGCGACAAAAATTTCGACGATGCGAAGACAGCACCTTGTTTTTGATAAAAGTTGTATTCCTTTTTTCCCATGTCATCCTCTTATTATGTGATAGGTTTCTTAGAAAAACAAAATACACTACAAGATGCCGCTTGAAAAGCTCTACAATTTCCAAAGAACAACTATAAGAAGATGACATAGGAAAAAACGAATACGGTTTTTACCAAAAAAAGATCCTATTTTCACAACGTCGACACTTTGCCGCTCAGAGTTTTCCTGGTTCTCCAAACAAAAGAGTGCAATTATAAAATAAGTAGTCCTTTATAAATTGTGCAGCTTTTCATCCTGTATCTTGTGGTATATTTTGATTATTTAATACAACGTATTAAACGATGATAGAATGAAATACAAAATGCTTCACGCGTTTTGATCTTAAATAACCAGCAAGGTGTCAACAAAAACAGTGTTGATCAAAATTTTATTACTATGATATTAGATGAATAGTGATCTTCATAGCATAGAAAAATAGAGCAAAAGACGCTCTATCTTTTTATAAAAAAAGAAAATTTGTTCGAACTTTCTGTAAGCAAAACAGGTACCACTCTCACTACTTTTGGATACCCCTAAGTATTATTTTTTTCTTAATTTAAAAGTAATATGATCGTTTACTAAATTTAGCATAAATAATAATAATGATCTATTTATAAATTTATTTTCAAAATGATGAAATAGTTTGGAAAAAGATTTTATATTATAAATTTAAAATAGACATTTGATGATCTTTTCTTGTTTCGAACACTCACCCTGATTTTTTTGCCTTAAAAGTCTATATGTGCTCTTCGTCAATAGAAAAGAAAGATAAATGATTACTTTTTTTATACAGAAAGAACAATCATTCAAGCTTTTTCGTTGTATCTACATATAGAGTAAACTTTATGATTTCAACAGAGAAATAAAATCGTAAGTATTTAAATTTTTTTTTGCTTCAATCAACGTTTGCATAGAAACAAATGACTCTTGTTTTTAAAAGAATTTCATTGGATAAAGTTTAAATTTAAGTGTTACACATATTCCCTCGACTGAAAGGAGGATCATATGAAAGAAACTAAAAAGTTTGTGGGTTTGTATGTGTGTGTGTTTGTGCCGGGTCAAAGGTCAAAAAAACGTCCAATTATAAAAAAAACCGTTTTTGCAAGCTACAAAGTTAGCCAATTAGAGAAGATTTTCACCTCGAGTCTTCGACCAATCAGATTTCTTCATTGCAAATCTAATATATCTGTAGTATGTTATTAGTTGTAAAACTTTCAATAAAATATTATCAGCTGCATTGCAAAGTCTTAGTATGCCTTAAATCGTTCTACAACATAGTACAACTGTAACATAGTATAGATTTATCTACAATAATATTCAGCAAAAATACGATTATGATTGGTGATAGTGAACCCATTTAATATTACGTTATAGCATGTAGAATTATTGTGACAGAATCACATTCAATGTAATCAGGTATAAATGTCAATAGACAATGAGAATTAAAAATAGTCTTTGCCATATTATTGTCATTGTATGATGCTGATGTTTGTGTTACTGTATGACCTTATCAGTTCACGCGCTATTGAATAACCATCGCTCAACTTTCACTTTAACACAAATTACTAACATGTATCTCATTTCGTGATATTCATAAGAGAAAGCAAAAGATACAATTTTCACTAATAACCTAGAGAAAAAATGACATTTTAACATTAGCTTTTAAAGTACAACATAGTTTGTTTTATAATTTATATAATAATGGTGGTCTTATGTCTAAGACTGCATAAACTCGAAGGTATTTAGATACACAAACATTCAGTCGAGGGTTAAGCGAGTCGTAGCGACGAGCGTTACTTGTATTGTAACAGGGGGAAAGGAATTGTTTAATGATTGGTTGATCTATCAATACAAGTTGCTGTTAGTGTTGCTGCTGTTGCCGTTCTTTTCTATAGGAAATTTTCACTGAACATTCTTGAGCACCAACCCTGTATTCACCAGAACAGTTTGCACATTTCACAGCATTAGAATAGATATTTTGATACTCAAGGCATTCATCACATTTATACTCAGGTGAACCTATCCGACACCCGATCCTATAGGATCCGAATACCCGACAGAATCCCGTAGGATTCCGATAATATCCGATAGATTTAAAGACTTTCTCTCTTGCTTCCAACTAGTTTTTTTAAAAGATTTTTTTTCTTTTTACGGGATTTAAAATCTTCCATTTTCGTAGATATACAGGTGTTTGCAAACAAACTTGCACAAAAGTAGTTTTTCTTCTTTAAACGTTTTCTCTTCTATTGTAAGCAGCTACATAGGTCATTTTTGGGGGACTAAACCCTCGATAGACATACTACACGCTATACATGTAGAAGTATGATTTCTTTCCTTTTCGATACATATTCATTCAATTACGTCGTCGACCAGTAATTTAAAAAAAACTGAAATTTCAAAATGACATTTTTACAACAATGGTATAGCATCTGTTGCTCGTATTCATCCGAAAACAATCATTCCAATGAGTACTATTAGTGGCGTAACCATCGAAGGGGACACGGAAGTGCAATGGCCCTTCTGTAAATGATTTTGTCCCCCTCCCACCCTATAAACGTCTCTTATCCAGCCAAAAACCATTTTTTGCCCCCTTGTAAAATTTTATTTTGCTGGTTTGCCTCCTCTCCCTGTGTCCCTTCTGTAATAATTTCCTGGTTACGCCACTAAGGACCATCCACTACAATATTGAGAAATTAAAAGAAACACGTTTACTTAAACATCGAGGTGAAAACGGTCAACCGCGTGTCCTTGATAGAAAACAAAAAATAGCTATTGGTCAATATATTCGACGTAATAATGAAATAACTCACACCGAAATAAAAGAAAAATATATCGAAATGTACCACAAGTCAGTGTCAACAACAACGATTAGTCGTCATCTTCATGAATATGCTTATAAAAATATTTTACCACAGTCTACTCATATTTTAACATCTGATGAAAAAGAATGACGTGTAAAATGGCGTGAAAAGCATAAAAAGATGAAGCTGCACTTCAACTTTTTCGTAATACAGTTCGACCGTGGACGAAAACTCCTAATAAAGAATTAAAATGTCTACCTAAAATCAGTCGAAAAGTTCATATTTGGGATGCGATAAGAGTGAAAGGCGTATTAACCTATCACACGTTTCGATGTAACCTTGATGATCCGTATTATGTTTCAATTCTTGAAGATTATCTTCTTCCTACTGCCCGACGTAAGTAATGAAAGAAAATAACGTAATATTACTTATGTATGCTTTCATTTTAGATCAGTTTGGTTAAAACTCGCGTCTCCAGCAGGATAATGGTCTAAAACATACAATTCATATTTGTACAAAAATTATCCACAAACGTGTACCAGAACTATTAGACTGGCCATCTAACAGTCCGGATGTAAACCCAATCAAGAATATACAATCGATAGTGAAACACAATGTAGAAAAAAGAAAACCTGTAGATAATAATGATCTTGAACTTTTTTTAACTGAAGAATTTCGAGCAACTGGTAGTAATATCATAAAAATTTGTGTGAGATCTATGAAAAAAGGATATTTATCGCTTATTGATTCTCAAGATGCACGAGTAAAATATTGAACTCCGATGATATTCGATATTACTCGTTGCAGGCTATCAGTTCCCATACGAAACGTTTGAAGTGAGGTGCCGATTGGTAAACATTTTTAAGCGAAAAAGACAACAATATTGAAAATTCTATTGTAATTTCTTTTTCTTCCGTCAGAAAAAAGGACGTTTGTCTTATTTTTCTTCTACAAGTGAACAGGTCCAATATCAAATTATAATCTCGTACACTGTTCCTCATGGGGCTATCCATCACACTATAAAATAATTCGAGAAACATTAATATTGAAAATAATATCTGCATAACAAATTTGTCAGTTTTTTTGCAAACAGCTGTATGCCGAGTGCGCAGGATTTTTACGAATGTTTCTCCGATTTAAAAACATACACTTTTCTTTCCCACCATTATTTTCTCTTAGAATTTTTTTTCGCTTTTCGAGATTTCACTTCTCGCACCTTTCTCACTATATATCGCGTGTGAACGATTTTTTCCGACTGTTTCCCAATTTAAAATCCTTCACTCTACTTTTCGATTAATTTTTCGTGGCTTTTTTAGGGGATTTAGGATCGTTTACTATTATTTTAGGCCAGTTTTTGTATAAGATTTTCTCGGCTTTTTCTGCGATTTGAAATTCTTCAGTCTAGTTGTTCCACGTTTCTTTTGGGTAAATTTTTTTGTTTCTAGGGAATTAAAATCTTGGCGCTTTATAACTGAATGTCACGTGTGAATGAAAAGGAAAGGCGTACATGCGATTCGGAATTCTGAACTTTTGCTTCTATTTTACTTTTGATATCGTTTTTCTCGAACTTTTTCGTGTAGTCTGGATAAGTATTTTGTTAATGGTGAGGAAGGTATTATTGCGAGTGGCGATTTGTGTGTGGCGGAAAGGATGGTATCCAAGGAGATTGGAAGCATTAAAAGGAGGATTAGATATATGGAACATGAAAACGTGATACAGTGTAATATTATTTGCTACATTGTATAGTTTATTAAGATATGCATACGAGTTAAATTTGTAAATGAAAATCGATATGGCTATCACATACAGTTCTAGTAGCACAGGTGAATTTTTCAGACGAACAGTTTGGATTTCATTAGTATGCATTCGTAAGAGTTCCTTTTGAATAAGATTTAATTAATTTGTCAGTTAGAGCTGTGATTGATGGCTTCTATCATACTAAATATTTATGTAGAATTGTAAAGAAAATTAGATAACAGAACATATTTGTCGGTATGATAGAAGAAGTGTGGCTGTAATTGGTTTTGTATGTCGATACATGTATAAAACTGCCGAGAGCTAGCCGGGTGATAGAGAAAGCTGCATCGGATGTATTAACATAGAAAAATAGTCATAAAGAATGTGTTGTGAAGCGTAATGGTTCGTTGAGGATACTATTATGAACTGCATGACATATAGTGTATTTCTGGTGATTTTTCAGGTGTATGGAATCATACTGATACGAGTAACTAGGTTACCTTCTTTTTCAACCTGATGTCTTCCTGAATAATACACTATTTACGTGTAATAGAAGGTCAAATAGTCATGAACGAATGGAAATAGTTATAAAAGTAGTTTTTTTATTTTTTGTTACGTCGTCTAATTTTGAGCAATCATCATTATATTATTGTAGTGTCGGATTTTATCGGATTAAGTTACTCGGATCCGATGGGTTTCCTACTATAGGATTTTGTCGGTTTCAGTTAATCGGATGTGTAATCCGACGGGTTCCGATGATTTACGTATAGGATCCCACAAAATCCTATAAGATCCGATTGGATCTGACTCTCGGATTGGTTCACCTGGGTATCTGTGAAAAAGTAAAATTTTCTTACTGAGATGAATAGAAATACTTAACATAGGTTCTCACTAATCTTGTCCATATGGACCTCGAGTGTGAACATGTCTCCATTATCGGTTAAAAAAAAAGGGCCGTTTGGTCGAGCTGTAATGGAGATATTCAGATTTTTCTTTGTCTAGTGATTTCTTGGACACCCTTTATAACTGTATGACATATGCATCTTACTAAGCTCACCACATATGACACTAACAGAACATTTTGCAATGCAGAATAATTACTAATTTGTCTCTAATCTACAATATCAGTTCATATCATGATCTGCTCAAGTAAGCAACAGAATATCAACGAGCAAGCACTTCTAATCGACAAAAACGATGCATAATTAACTAATACTCTCAATATTCAGATTTCACGAAGAATTTATTAATGTCATCTGATGAGATCCGCAACTGGATCGAAACGCGTTATGGCATGCTAAGATGACTTCTTGTATTTGCCCTCTTCGCACGCATCTAAAGTGAAAATAAAGACAATTCGCCAGTTTTGGTAATTTAGAACTCTTTGAATTTTTCAAATTTAAAGGTTTTAAATTATTTTCAGATCGATTGCGCCCTACTCTCCGTACACAGGTTTAAGTTTATCTACTGTTTTTGATTTAGTATATCCTTAATAATGAGAATTATATTTTTCAATTATATATGCAGATATTCTGTATATCCCTGATGAGACTCTGAAAACAAGAGTTGAGAAAAGCAAACTTCATCTCAATTTTCATCTACAGATAGGTCAGTCTATTTTGAAATAACTTCATTAAATAATTTATTCCGTTTATCTAAATATTGACGATAAGTTAATACAAGCGTTGATAAGTCAATAGTTCAACAGGAAACTTAAGTACTGTATTAAAAATCACAAAATGACGTGTTTTTCTGCTTATGTCCACGAATAATATTCGGCACTGCTTAGATAACCATCATTCGAATTATATCCACCAGCAACTAACACTTTTCCATTTGTTAATATGGTTGCTGTGTGACCAGATCGTGCAATTTTCATACTAGTAATATTTGCCCAATTACTAGATGATGGATCATACATTTCTACACTGTTTAGATAAT
>JAJEKB010021442.1:2222862-2235523 GCA_022393335.1 Macrotrachela quadricornifera | reverse complement strand
AATCGACATCACTCCATAGGCTGTTCTTATTAGGGACATCTGCTGTATCCTAAGGATGCAAAAGTATACAATGGATTTAAGTATCTTTCTGGTGATGGACTATTTTCTCAATTAAATCAAATTATTTGGAAGAAACAACGTAATGCATTAGCACCAGCTTTTTCTCATGCAAATGTATGTCATCAATATTATATTATGCAGAAGTATATGGATATCCTCATTCAAAAATTAGATAAATCAATTGAAAACAAACAAATTGTAGATTTAAGTACTGAAATGACATTGCTCACTGTTGATTTTCTTGGTGAAATAGCTTTTGGACAGACATTTGATGCTTTAAAACAAGGCAAAAATTGTCAAATTATGCAATTATTACAAGCAATTTTACCCGAATTAATTAAATGTGCAGTATTTCCTTTACGCGGACGATTACCAATATTGAGTGTAACGAGGAAAATGCATCGTGATATAAAGACATTACGTTCGTTCTGTCTAACATCAATTAAAAATGCAAGAGAAACAGGAGAATTAAATAAATCATGTGTGCAACATCGTATTTTTGAGATATTGGCAACAACTAAAAATTCTGAGGGTAAATATGTATTTACTGAAAAACAATTGGTTGATAATTATGTTACATTTCTCGTAGCTGGTGGTGATCCAACAGCTAGTGCTATTACATTTGCTTTATATGAACTTTCTCGCATTGAAAATCAACATATATTAAGAGAAGCTCAACAAGAAGTGGACGAATTGATTGGCACACGATTGGATTTTATACATGAAGATAATATTGGTAAACTCCAATATATACATATGATTATTAATGAAACATTGAGAATGCATGGTCCAGGTTTTGGTACTATACGAAAATTAAAAGAAAATGTTACGATTAACAATATAACATTACCTAAAAATACTTCATTATATATTTGGAACTATCCAGTTCATAGAGATCCAAGAATATGGACTGAACCAGATGTATTTAATCCAGAAAATTTTAGACATATAAATGATGTTAAAATAAAAATGGATGGATCATTTTTTCCTTTTAGTCACGGTCCACGAAAATGTTTAGGATTTAATTTAGCAATGGCTGAAATGAGTTTTGTTTTAGCTACACTTATTCATCGATATAATACCAAATTAAAGGATGATTTTAAAATGATTCAAAAGACTTCTTTTACTCTTTGTCCAAGCAACGGCTTACCTGTTTATCTGACAAAACGATTTTAAATATTCAATTTCCTATCTATATATATGGACTCATGTCTGATAATCAAAACACAGAAATTACTTTCCCAAAACGCTTGAAGTTCTGAATGGATTTATAAAAAACTTTCATTTCTTCGAAAATAAAGCTTTAGTGTGGAACATGAGAAATTATAATATTATTATGTTCATACATATAAATATCAGCCACTTTTGTCAATTTTGTTTGAATAAATTTCCTATTTTACACTCGAATAATCTGTATTAAATACTTTTAAGTCACTATATTTTGGCAATAATTTATTATAACTTTTCATACGACTTGTTCAAGCGTAACGATGTTACATAAAAGGACTCTCCTCTTCAAGTGTTCATCGTTAATCCTTAATTTCCTACGAAAGTATCAGTCAGAATACAATTCGTCAAATACAAATTTTGTAGAGCATTTCAAATTTTTCATAATGGTAAAACAATTTCAAAAAATAAACGTAACAGTGTTACATTTTTCGTAACGATGTGACACCTTTTCTTTAAAAATTCATGATGATCTTTTCATCTCATCTTAGTTTATTTCAACACGTTGTTTAAACGTTCAAATAGATATTTCTACACTTCTGACTGCTAAAGATGACATTTGTATATGTGAATACCTACTGTATCATCATCAATTTCAACATTTTCTATTCTTATAAAGTAGGCTTCTGCTATATTCTTGACACATCCTTACAAGGAAACCTCCCCAAGTGTGAGTCTCCGTTTTGAATCGGGTATTTATCATTTTGTAGAGCTCAATGCGTACAGTAACCGCGTATAAAGGATTTCTGCCCATAGTGAACTTTTCAGGAACACTGAGGCTCTATACTTTCTGAAAAACCAGCATAAGACTCTTAACTGAAGGATTGAATTTTGATATTATAAGAACAAAGCATGATGTTATTCGAGCTATATCAAAGAGGATCTCGACAAATTCCATAATTGGTTCGAACAACACGTTATTTTGCCCTTACAATAGTGGATTCAACCTTCCCTGATTCATTTTTATACCTAAATTTCACATACCTTAATGTTAATGGATCACTGTCCAGGCATGCCATCAGCGCGTCATATTTAAAATTTGTTAGTTTCTCGGTGAAAGTGACCATTTTCGTGGTACTTAGCAATGCCACTGGACATCATTTTGTTTTTTGTTGTTTTCTTTTGTTGTATTCGTTTAAAAATAAAGTAGAAAAACGAACATCTTGTCCAATGTATTGTTTAATATCTGATTTGTGAAATTGATAAGAAAGCAGCCCTCAATAAATAATAGCACATTTGAGAACTTTGAAAATTCGTGAACTATCATAATAAAAATATATGTTCTTTTAGTTAAGAAAGAAGGTCAGAAAAAGGACATAAAAATGTATCTTATTAATAGAAGGGTCGAAACGAGTGGAAAATTTTCGAAATAATTATTGTAATTTTTCTATATTTTTAGATAATTATTAAAAATATTTTATTTGCTTTTCCTTCTTTGTGCTATTACAGCCAAAAGTATGTCAAGATATTCAATGGAAGTGTGTCAGTCGAACAAATGATGGATATAAGATCTATTATCATCTATCGGTAAACTAAGAAGAGAATACGATTACGAAAAAAAACATATAAATTGCTTTTAATTCTTTTCTGTTGGGATGATTTGTTCGTTTTTATAATAGATAAAAAAACTCGTTTGTGTATTCTTGGTTTAGGCATATAATGCCGCTGATTGGCATCAAAGAATTAACCTTATCAAAAATGATAAGGGTGAAATAAGTAAATATAACATTTGCCACCCTTATGTTTTACACAAAAAGCTTTTTAAAGATGAAAACTCTCTTCATGAATAACATCTTTGCTATTTTTGTAGTTGTTTCTGCCATTTTCTCGTCGACGCAGAAAAATTTAATCAACAGCATGGCTGACAATATATTGCGGCCATTAATACGGCAGATTGGGACTGAATGCGTTAAGGCTATTACATATTATTAAAATAAACTTAACATTTTGTTTTTCTTTTTTAGTTTTTTGGTTTTTTTTCATAAATATATATTTTGTAAAATTGTCTTGCATTTGATGTGTCCTAAAAACAAAGTTTACTTCAGTGTACACTCAAGAAAAGAATAAGAGAATAATGACAAAAGCAGAGAGAATGTCTGGAAACATCAATAGTTTTTTTATGATTCATTATGAGAAAGTAAAAGATGAAGACAAGACGTATATATTGATGGTTATAAATAGCCGATTGGTTCAGTACAAATACGGACAGTCTATTTTTTCTTCTTGTTTATGTTCTTGTCTAGTAATCCTTTCTCATTAATCTCTACCCTTCGAATACAATACATTATTTACGAACATTTTATTTCTTGAGAATATGAAAATTTCATAATTCAGAATACAAAAAGACATATGAATAGTGACGTTAGATGAGAATACTAGAAAAATCTGTCATGATAGCTCATTTTTGCACATTATACCTAATTTTTCGAGATATCATGGAATAATTACTTATAAAAATTTGAAAAATAGATACATGTGATCGATATATGAGAATGTCGCGTGCACCATCTGATGAGACCATTGGCAAGGTCGAAACCGGTGTGAGAAGCACACACGTTCTTCTTTATGCATATATTCTGTTGGTATCGAATGAAAATGTCTAATATTTATATGTCATTTATCCTTAATAATGAGACATCAAAAACGACTGAAATTGGTCGAAGCTATTTCATTCGAATCTTTAACCAAATCCAAGTGATTATAGCTTTGATTGATTTCAGTTATTTTTTTTTGTCAAAGTCATTAGAAAAAAATGTGTAGATCCATACATCACAGGAAGAAATGATAAGAAAGCAGAAGCAGCCATAGCAATAATAGCAGCCGGACGAAGAGAAGCACAAGAAAGAAAAAACAGAATAATCAGAAAATCACTCTCTATACGATACGGATTTAATTATGCATGTTCCCTTTATTTATATTATGTAAAATGAATATCGAATGCATAGCTATTACATAGCTATAGAGAAAATCGGATAGTTTAATAGTAGAAGATCCTACTGGTTATCGAAAGATATGGGTTCGATTCCCGTTCTGATTTTGTGCTTGTTAAGACATATTCATGTGGTTGCATTTAATTAAAATTAGATGTATGATAGTGGACAAGTGAGACGATTGCTTATTTATAAAATCTTTATTTTATATTTTCATACTTATCCACTCTCACTCTCACCCTGCGTGCAGCTCACTTTTCTTGACCAAAATAACCCTATTTGGATTAGAAAATCTATTGTTTTGCATCTGATTGTTAAATTTTAGAAGGCTCGATTCTTTCCTTCTATACGATATCGTTAGTTTCGCGATGTACGATGATAGAAGAACAAAACAAACAAGCAACAACAAATACGAGTACGTCATTGTTGCCTCAGCAAACTGCTCTATTTTCTGTTCGTTGTGTTCTCTGTTTTTTTATCGTCACCCTATATTTCGACCCTGTCATAAGACTTCGAATAAAATACTGTAAAACACGACAAAAAAAGACGAGCAGAACAAAATGAAATACGCATAATCAAAAAAATCGACTAGTTTTGTCAGAAACCAAAAGCTTATTGATACTATCGAGTATGTTCATTATAGAAGATCTCTGTGGGAAGAAGGACTTTTCCATCAGTTAATATCCAAAGTTATCTTCTATCGAATGTTGAAACTACATGTCTTTCAGATTTCTCCTATTGTACATTACTGGTTAATCTATATCTTTACGGTTTGCGTGACAAAATTACAAAATTTTGGTTCGTGACTACGAAGTTCATTGCCATAGATACGCAGCATTTCTTATTGTACAACAAACGGGGAGAATCAATGTTTTGCTAAAATTTCTTTGTGTTGTGTAATATTTTCTTGAATGTATTACATGGTTTTTTTTCTGTCGTCAGTTACAAAAAGAGAATGAATCATGCAAAATAAATAATGACGTTATCAGTAGGAAAGCAAACGAATGCGTCGTATCAAGTTTGAGTAAGTAGTTTATTTGTCATTCCTTTACAAACGATACGAAAAAGTCTTCTTTTACTCCGCATATAAACTGTCGATTATATATGCTATACACCATTTCATCCACTTAACAAGGCAAACTATTAGCAATATAGGCGCCAAAGAGAGTATACAGTGAGTGATTTATTCAGTAGTATCACATATCCAAGATTTTTGAGATGTCACCGCGTCTCCTGAGCGAGACGCCGTATCTTTCGCGGGAGATGCGGTGGCATCTCCAAAATCCTGGATATATGTCACTACTCCTAAAAGAAGATCCTTGAGGACATATGCGAACGTCATAGGTTAGATTCTGGAAACGTATGGTTGTCACCTCCGCAAAATAAAGCTTGAAGTCCGGTGAGTATTTATTAACTTCATATGATCAATAGAATATAGTGTCAATATGACAATGTTTACAATTCTCGATATACTGACACTGATACATCCCCATGTCTGCACCATGTATTTGTGAGTTGCTAAGTTTGCAGATGAGTGTGTGAGTGAAATGATGCCTTTATCTGTCCATGTAACCGCCCACACATATTAAATCTTACTTTTGGACCCATTAGTGATCCAGTAACACAGATTCCCATACAAAACATTGGTTACTGTTTCTGTCATACAAACAAAATACAGTGCCACAGGTATATTTCAAATAATGAAATCAGGAAAAAACTCAAAGGAGTGGATAAATATCTGATCGAATATTTGTTTTGACCTCTGAGCATATGATGTAGCTTCTTGTATTCCACCATTTCAATCTCTATCTTACTTTAAAAACTGTAGTAGCACTTATTCAGTCTCTTTCCAGCACTTCAACAAATTTGTGACATCTTAAAGAAAGATCTCGCACTGAGGCACTGTGCTCATCCACTTGGGTAGCGCACTCGTCGCTAATGAAAAAGCCTGTTCATATCGGGGAAGGACTCAAGCTCATAAATGTAAGGAAAAGACTTAATTACAGTTGTCATATTCGCAAACCAAACATTGAGCTACTGTTGGAGAGAATTTCGATGATTGATCATGCTCTACTTGCACTAATGAATCAAAATATAAAGTGTGCTTATATTTTATTTTCAGATTACAAGTTGACGTACCCTACTTGAAAACATTATTGATATGGCAACAACGACTGCTGATGAAACTTCATCAAGTAAATACTAAACACGCTGTATCGAGAATCTCATAAGTTGTGCGACTTGCCTCAATCATTTTGACAATCTTCATGTGCTGTCTTTATGATTCCTGATTGTTGTGAAACACAAGAGAGATCTGAAAACTTTGTCAGAAAGTGTTCCATCTGACTCTTCGATAGAAACGGAAGAAATCAGGTTAAATTCATTGTCTTTTTGCGAGATTTTTTGACACAAAAATGGTAAATAGTACGTAGAATGTCCATTGCTGCCAAAACTTACTTAAAAATTTTCAAAAAATCGGCAAAAAGTATTAATCAGGTGTCCATAAGTGATGGATTCAAAATTGAAACAAATGGTATCGAATCGTTTTCGGTCAGTCAAGCACTGCGTGATATGCGGAAAAATCTGTATATAATGATAGAGTCGCGAAGGATGTGCGTCAGTGTCGATGTATATGTAGAATAATGAATAGTGTAGATTAAAATCCTAATTTGTATATACTGCATTTCGATTACCCATTTACAAAATATAGCATCGGATAGAGAAAATAAAGCTCTATGTTTCTATACAGAAGACTAAGTCGATTCATACTCCTTTCAAATTGATAGATCTACTTTTTATTTACAAGTCGTAGGACTTTTCCGATGTTTTATTGCAATTGTTAGTCATTTTGAACCTTATCTTAATGGATTGGTCGGGTGATAGCGTTATAGGCATGAATAATAATAAATAGGGTGAAATGTTCGACAGCCGAATACTATAGCTATTCTAACCAGCAATTTTTGCAGTTTATCTGTTTCTCTCGATTCAGTAGACCGATTGTTTCTTGGATTCCATCTGCAAATAGTTAATCATACCTAAATGGGTGCTCTGCAGCGATACTATGAGTAATGGGACATTATAAAAGGCTACTCAATCTTACTATTAGACAAATTTTCTGGAAAAATATTCCTAATATAAAAATGCTAGAGGATGGTCACAAAGTCTCGACCCCTTCTCAGTAGATCAAGAATATTTATGTCAAGCTTATATCAAGATATTAATCAAATTATGTCATTTTATAGAGAAAGAGAAGAACAATCATCTGAAAAAAAAGACAGTTTGAAATGCATGCAACAATTATAAAATTATTGTTATTTCACTGATTTCAAGTCAACATTTTTTACTTTGGTTTTTAACTAAAGACAGAAGTATTCTTGCAATATTTGAATATTCAAAGTCGATTGAGATGACTTTTTACATATCCTTAGTATATATTTCTGTTTGATTAGATAGACTTCCACAAGCTCTACTGAAATATAAATATCCAAAAAAAATTCTGGTCTCCTTTTGAAAACAATCAGTCAGACTAATAAAAATCTGGCAAATCGTTGATTACAGAGCAGATGTAACTTTTAATAAGTGAGGTAGATCGGTTGTTCTGCCTATTATTTTGCTGTAGTTGAAAATACCCTTCCCGAACTTCAAGGATAGGTTAACTAATTGATTGACTAAAAGTCTTGAAAATGAAGCATGCTCTCTTTAATACACGATATATTAGATTTTTACTGGTCTTTCTACTTGTCTCCAAATCTTCTATCAGAAACAAAATCCCCAAAATTGTTGATATCCAAATGCTTTTACAACTTAACAAACTCTACTCAACCGTATAGAAAAATCCAGAAAACTATTCCAGCTTACATGTTACAAGAACACTTGTGTTTTTGGCAAAAAAGCAAAGTAAAAAATGTTGACTCGAAATTAGCCAAATGACCATCATTTTATAATTACTGCTTGTATTTCAAACTGTCTTTTTTCAGATGATTGTTCTTCTCTTTCTCTACAAAATGACATAATTTGATCAATACCTTGATATGAGCATTAAGACAAGATTCAAAATGACTGATAATTGCTATAAAAAATCGAAAAAATCTTACGATTAGTAAAAATAGCGCATCAACGCTCAGTACCACTTTCTGTTCATGCTCAAATTTTTGAAAGTGTCAATTCCAAACGAGTATATATTGACTTATTTTTCTATGTAGAAATGTGAACCTTTGTTATTGTAGTATACACAAACTGGTTGACATGTACTAATCCCGAGCATAAGTTGGAGTTTTCCCGTCAAATGTTGTAAACTCGAATTCACTCGTGCTGCGAGTGTTGGATTTGATACAGAACCTGTTTTATACCAAGAATGAATAGTCGATCAGTGTCCGGTAGATAACTAGTTTGATATAGGTCTAAGACAACTCACAGCTCAATGAGTCGAAAGAGCTGAGCTCAAAATAACTGTCTGCACAGTTCTTTTGAAAGAGACTGAACCGTGAAAAAGAGTTTTTTCTTATAAACACAGCAAAACTGTCCTGTTATTGGGAAAAACTCTCAAAAGGGAGCATAATTGTTGTATTCCTGACAGAGTTTGCCTAATAATAAAACAATTGTGACTTGTTTATAAGAGCAAAAATCTTTTTTTAACAGTTCTGTTCCTATCATAAGAACTGTTACACAATTCTCAAGATCAGAACTAATATGCAACTGTTATAGATCATCAAGAACTATTATGTGATAATATCCATAGTTCCTAAAAAGTTCACTTATGTGGATATCCATAGATAGGAGAAGCTATTATATAGGGCAACTAATGTATCGTGAAAGTTTATTCCATGGAAATTATTCATGAGGTCTAAATCATACTAGATGAGAACTCTAATGTGGGGTATAATTTTCTCCACTGTTATAAATATGAAAGATTGTGCGGCTCACATTGGTCCTGGATATTCAAAATGCTCTATCGCTCGCTTGAAGCAACATGATGTTTATTCCTGACAAAAATGAAGAATGAGAGATGCAAAAAATCTGGGGATCACCTGCTAGTTCTACTTTTTCATCACTATTATCAGAGCAAATTATAGAGTACCCTAAAAAGTCTAGGATCGATAAGAACAGCGCAATCTTTCGCATTTAACTATAAAATCATCGACTGGTTAGATTGACACTAGTAAAATTCCATGCTGACTTGGTAAAAGTCTTATATTTCGCGAAGAAAACTGAATGGTGTACTTTTTAAGTCGAGATTTGGGGCTCTCCATTACGATCACTTTTTCAACTATTCGTCGCAGATATGACAGAAATCTTAGCGTTTCATCAATCCCTTCTATTACAGACCTCAGCACCTAGGTCAGGAGTCATTGGGCACATGTTCCTACAAACCGAAGGCTAAGTACTATGTGAATCTTTTAAGTCATTCGAATGGTTCAGTATGTACTTTATGGAATTCTCATATATTTTTAGAAAATATTGAATGTAGTTTATATGTTAAAGTTTTTCGTTTACGTTTGCAACTTCCACCATAGACCATAAGAACACCGGCCACCAATACAGATATGTCACCATTACAGACCGTAGCAACCAATTCGATAGACGTAACGTATTCTAGCTTATGTGAAATGTGTGAGAACCCTATTTCATCCCCTAAGTAACTTCACTAATAAGTTCTTTTTACAGAATGGGAAGGTGACGTATATTAATAAATCGATTATTTAGTCATAATGATAGTTTTTATATCACACTTCGTAGCATACGGATGTTGTCAAAACTATGAATTTCTAAAGATTGGTTATCAATATAAAAATACTTCAGAAGCTATGAGTAGCGCTGTATCATTGTGCTTGGAAAGCTATAGGCACCCCATTTTGGTAGCTGCAGGAGACCTATGGATACCGTTAAGTAATAGAACTTGTGGATCTATTGGTGTCTCTGATGATTGTCCTTTAAAATCTATCAGTTTCCTTCAATAATACAACTTCAAGATCTTTCAATACTTTTTTTTTACATAGGACTTGAAAATCTAGAAGTACCTCCATAATACAGGATTTGAAGGCTTAAGGGAATATTCGTTCTATAGTACTTAAGAACTTCTAGGTGTCCTCACTATATAGGATTTCAGGGCATAGGAACGCTTCTGTTGCATAGGACATAGAGGCTTATTGGTATTCGCACTGTAAAGGGCTTCAGAACCTATGGGTGCTCTATTATATGAGGTCTGGAGGCCTATAGGTATCTCTAAATGTTAGTCTTATGTGACCTATGAATGCCACCGTAGACTAGCCCTTGGAAATCTAGGTGTGCTTCACAATAGATTACTCACTGCCACTCATGCAAAAGAGAAAGTTACCCCAGGTGAAGATCGATCAAAACAGCTGGTTACTTGGCATCCTCTCATTCAAATGAGATGAAGCTATCGCAGGCCTAGCCCTGACTTAGGTCGGTTTACTGTATATTTTGATTAATTATTGACCGGTGAAAAATGATGTCTCATATATCTGATAATTTTCTTTCATTATGATTCGTATAAGAAAACATTATTTAATAGATATTCCGTCAGATATGTGTGAGATAGTAAGTGATTAGCTTTTGTCCTTAGAAAAATAGTTCTTGATTGATCTATCACTGTTTGATCCATGCTAATCATACGAGATTATACTATCCCTGTTATATATCTTTTTGTGTTCTCTCCTCCTTGTTTTTCTTCTCTCATCTCTTTCTTCTTTTATCTTTTATTGAGACAAATGGCACGATTTTCAGTTTTCGTTTAATGTATTTGAGTGAATCACAAAGTTCAATCGAATCTGATCCAAAATCAGTATATAGAATTCGAGCTTAGTCGTATCGAGTTCAAACGGTTTGGGCTTGGTCTATATCTATAAACTGGTCATTTAGTCTACACCACTTCTTATAAGACTTCCATGCGGAGGAAATATTACATCAGAAACGGCATAATACGTGTTTAGAACCTATTAACGAGAAATGTCCTATAACCTTCGAACAACATATCTCCTTGAATTACCAAGCGAGTATTGAACCTTTTTATTTAGAACAACAACTTCGCTGTCGCCGTTGTAACAAATGTCATAAATGTCACGATTGGTACTTTATCGGTACTACCGAAACTTGGAATTGGATCCGTCATTACGAGAATTGGAATGAAAACGACTGGAAACACTGGTGTAGAAGGAATATTTGGGAGCAATTCAAGTTGCGGGATGGTTCCACATGTGTTCCTAGAACGAAAAATAAATATTGGCTTACTCCTCTACCTTTTGTTCCTTTACGTCGCGCTTCTTCCATTGGTTATGTTAGGTTTACTGATTTCGATACTCATTTTCTTTCTGCTAAGTATGAAGTTGCTGATTGGCTTTCTGGTCGTCCACCTGCTGAATATGTTGAACGTCTCGAAGGTTATGATCTTGGTGGTCGTCTTAAAGAAGTTTTGTATATGACACTTTCTTCTGATGTTTGCTTATGTGAGGATAACCGAACACCTTAATATTATGGCGATCACACTTGATTGTAATTTTTGAAAAATAAACCATTCAGAGATATCAAATGAAAAATAAACTAATCTGTATATCTAATAATGGACGATTGTGTACTGTAAGTGAAGGAAATTAGATATATTAGGATCAGATGAAAGCTCTCATTGCGAAACTACCAAATTTAAAATATTACGTGCTGATAGCGTACCTAGAGCAAGTTATTTAATTTTCAAAGTATGTGAAATTTAGGTATAAAACGAACAATCATAAAAAAAATTTATTCTTTTTCACACAAAAAGTGTTTAGAATCTTTGTTGTGGATATTAGAGACATTCGATCTACACGATTTCTAACCTTATCTAAGAGTTTATTAGTATTTCGTCATATCAAGCACATTTAAACGTTTAAATATAGACTCAAAGAGATGAACTTAGCCAATGTTGCAGAACATCTTTTACATTTGGCTGAAATTAATTTTGGCTCTACAAATGACGTAACAAGTTTCAATGAGATCTTTGCTTCACAACAATTATTCGAAGTTCTAAAGACTTATAGAAACAGTTACTTTAGTAAATTTTATACGTATGAAACTCTAGAATTCGATGATGAATATGATGACATGTTGAATGAAGAAGAAAGTAATGATGAAGATGATGATTATGTCGAAGATCAACGTACGGATATTAGCAATCATTTTACGATGGAGGAGATGGAAAATATTATTGAATGGGTCGATGAACATCCAAATTATAGTTTTTCAAGCATTCAAAAAAAATAGATTTCGAAAAATCAAATCAATGAACTACGTTTCAAGATTTAGAGAATATATCAAACGGAATGGAACAAAACTTGAAAAAGCGAAAGAATTAGGTTGGAACAGTTTTAAAGCTGGTCGAACATTCATCAAGTCGTTCAAGAAGATACAACAAGCTTGTTACTCGAAGTACATCAAATAGAAAAGTTCGCAGC
>JAJEKB010021442.1:2159637-2222852 GCA_022393335.1 Macrotrachela quadricornifera | reverse complement strand
TGCTCATTTCACCAAGAACGCTTTCTTTTAGTGATGAAAGAACAACAGAAGTAACTGTTAAGAAAAAGAATAATATAACACATTCTTGTACAGTTCAGCCTATTACATCAGCTGTTGGTCGATTATTAGACAAATTTTTACTTATTCTTCAAGAAAAAGAAAATGAATTTGGTAAAATAGTTCAAACGAATATGGGCATTCGCCTAAATGTTATAGTACAAGCTTCAAAATTTGGGAAGAGCACCATCGAAAAGCATAATATTTTTTTAAATGATGTTTTGCGTCCATTGGTGGGCCGAAAATTTTTACTTTTCCTTGATTCCTGATCAATTCAAACTGATATAAATAGGTTTAGAGCAGTATTTTCGAATCAAGATAGTCAATTATTAATTTTTCCTAAAGGATCAACTGGTCATTTTCACGAGAAAATCGAGCATTATACCCATATTAATAGAACAGAAACGACTATAGGTGATCGTCAAGCTTTTATAAAAACACATTCTATTATTCATAATCAATTAACTGCTCTACAATTCAAAAATCTTATTAAATCTGGATTTGTGCTTGGGGTATAAGACATATTTGTTATTATTATTTGGATGCAAAGCTTCATATCCATTTATAATAAACTATTGAAATATAACATTATATACTGTACTACTATAAAAATAAACTAAATAAACTCTATTGATAGACTAAGTTTTCTAATAAAGTCATTTTTTGCAGTTCTATATTATTAAACTCTTAGATAAGGTTAGAAATCGTGTAGATCGAATGTCTCTAATATCCACAACAAAGATTCTAAACACTTTTTGTGTGAAAAAGAATAAATTTTTTTTATGATTGTTCGTTTTATACCTAAATTTCACATACTTTGAAAATTAAATAACTTGCTCTAGGTACGCTATCAGCACGTAATATTTTAAATTTGGTAGTTTCGCAATGAGAGCTTTCGTCTGATCCTAATATATCTAATTTCCTTCACTTACGGTACGCGACCTTCCATTGTAAGATACTGATCTGTACCAAATTTAGTAGATCGTTGTGAGACCGGTCAGAGGCTATGGCCTTTTTATTGATCTTACTGTCTACATGCATCTTTTGTGAGATAAGAGTCGTGACAAATAAGTTAGTGCAGTCCCTTTGAGACTAAAATGTGGAACTCACATATCTTTAAACAATTGGATCTCAGCTAAATAAACATAGGAACCGATTTCTGTGTCGTGCCTGTTTGTAATGATGGAGAGCTGAAAAACTTCGACTTAAAACTCATACTCACGTTTTTCATATGCGAGTTCCACAAAAACCGAAAGAAAAAACGTTGAGAGTGCTCCTAATGCAGTTTCAACAGACCTTTACCCTCACGCCGGTTGGGACGTAGTTATGGTTCACGCTTGCTTTTCTTTTTCTTACATATATTATGCAGTAAAATCGAGATAACGAAACAAAATTTTGATTCTTTTACATTTGCATTCTTTTCGAAGCATTATCTTTTATTTTTCACTATCATTTGTATTAAAACAGTTGAAGTAGTAAGGAAGTAATAGTATATTTTTTTGTGTGGCACTAAACTTGAAATAAAAGTCAAGCAGGCAATATTAACAGATCAAAAAGGTATCTGACTCTTAATTTCGTTGCACTGACGCTTAAGTACCTAGAATCTATAAGTAAAATCACCTCAAGTACTACGTATTACCACCTAATGATCACGAGCTTATCAGTCGCATATCACAATGGTGACACTGAGAGATAATAATTACAATATAAATCACAATGAAAAAGCGAAGAGTTTTATTTATTTTTGCACACAAAAATACATCAAACTACATTCAGCGATACGCAGATTTGATGCTGATTGGTAACACACTGCAAACCTATTTTCGATCACTCTATTTATGATTCTGTCACTCATCGATTTTGACAAAGTAATTCCTTGATTTTACTATGTATTTGTTCTTCAATTTCATTGCAGATAAGATCTAATGTCCTAAGTGTCTAAATGAACAAATGAAGATGTTAGAGAGATAGAAACAAAGTGACACTGACCACATTGGTCTGTAATGCGTCAGCCAGATGAGATGCTCCAACAACTCCGATCCTATTGTCCTTGAGATGTAAGGTAATGAGGGTCTGCATAGAAAAGTGAAAATAGGGATATGACACAGATGGAAAGAAATTGACATTCACCTTGTTAATTCGTAGTGCCTCAGCTAGGTGTTGCGCTCCGTCATCGCCTATTTCATTCTTATCGAGATCTAGTGTGGTAAGTGTCTGTAACAAGAAGTACAGACGAATATATGACATAGATGGGAAGAAAGTGAGTCTCACTGTGTTAGTTCGTAGTGCATCCGCCAACCGTTGTGCTCCATCTTGTCCGAATCGATTCCATCCGACACCAAGTCTAGTGAGTGTCTGTATCAAGATGTATAGACGAGAATATTGCATAGATGGAAAGTCAGTGGCACTTACATTATTTGTTCGTAGTGAATCAGCCAGGTGTTGTGCTCCTGCATGCCCGATTTGATTAGAAGCCAGCTGTAGTGCGATGAGTGCCTGCAAGAAGAAGTGAAAATAGCTATTTGAGATAGATAGGGAAAATGAGAGATTCACCTTGATAGTTGGTAATGCGTCAGCCAGATATTGTGCTCCTTCATCTCTGACTTGATTTTCCACAAGATTAAGTGTGGTGAGTGTCTATATGAAGAAGTGAAGATGCCGATATACGATAGATCGGTAGAAAGCAGGAATTACATTGTTAATTCGTAGCATCTGAGCCAGATGTTGTGCTCCTTCAGAATCTATTTCATTCCAATTGAGATATAGTGTGGTAAGTGTCTGTAACAAAAAATATAGACAAAGATATGACGTAGGTTGGAAGAAAGTGATACTCACTGTGTTAATTCTTAGTACGTCAGCCAAATGTTGTGCTCCTGTATTGCGTATTTCGTTCCAACCGAGATGTAGTGTGGTAAGTGCCTGTGTGAAAAGATGAAGGTGAGTATATGAAATAGATAGAATGAAAGTGACACTCACTGTGTTGGTTCGTAGTGCATGAGCCAAGTGTTTTGTACCTTCATTTCCAATTCGATTGTGCCCGAGAATTAATGTGGTAAGTGTCTGTGTGAAAAGATGAAGGTGAGTATATGAGATAGATGGAAAGCAAATTACACCTACCGAGTTACTTTGTAGAGCTTTGGCCAAGTGTTGTGCTCCTAGATTCCCTATTTCGTTCCAACTGAGATATAGGGTGGTAAGTGCCTATATGAAGAGATGAAGATGAGTATATGAGATAAATGGAACAAAAGATAGACTTACAGTGTTTGTTCGTAGTGACTCAGCCAGGTGTTTTGCTGCAACAGGTCGGATTTGATTGCTTTCGAGGTCTAGTGTGGTAAGTATCTTTACCAAGAAGTGTAAATGAGGATATAAGATAGATGGAAAGAAAGTGATACTTACATTATTCGTCTGTAGTGCACATGCCAAGTGACGTATCCCTTCTTCTCCGATATGATTCTTTGCGAGCTGTAGTGTAGTGAGTGTCTATATTTAAGATAACGAAGATATAAATATGAGAGAGATAGGAAAAGAGCAATACTCACAGTATTCATTTGTATTGCGTCAGCCAGGTATTGTGTTCCTTTATCTCTGAGTCGATTCAATGTTAAATCGAGCGTAGTTAGTGTCTACATGAAGAAATGAGGATGAGTATATGAGATAAATAGAAGGAAAGATAGACGTGCCGTGTTCGTTCGTAGTGCATCAGACAGATCTTGTGCCCTTTCACCTTCGATTCGACTGTGCACGAGTTTCAATTCACGAAGTTTCTGAATGAGCGAGTGAAAATAAAGGTATAAGAAAGACAGAAAGAAAGTGATGCTTACATTGTTAGTTCGCAGTACGTCACCCAAGTGTTCTTCTAAGGAAGATCCAAATTCATTGTGCGAGAGATTGAGTGTGGTTAGTGTCTGTGTGAAGGGACGAAGACACGAAATCAAGATAGTTGAAGAGAAGGTGACACTGACCGTGTTAGTGGGTAGTACATCAACTGCATGTGTTAATCTATAACCACTGATTCGATTGCGCTCGAGATTGAGTGTGGTTACTGTCTGTATAAAGAATTGAGGATAAAGGTATGAGATAGATAGAAGAAAATTGACGCTCACCCTATTAATTCGTAGTGCCTTAGTCAGATAACCTGCTCCTTCATCTCCAATTTCATTACCTGCAAGATTTATTATGGTTAGTGTCTGTATCAACAACTGCATGTATAGAACAGACAAAAAGAAAATGATGCTTACATTGTCAGTTTGTAATGCCATTGCCACGCACTTTGCTCCTTCATCACGAATTCTATTGTCCTGAAGATTGAGAGTAGTTCGTGCCTGTTCAAAGAAACAGAGATGAAAATATGTCTAGTAAGGTGAGAACAAAGACAGTTGTCTTATTTTCTAGTGCAACTTGAAGTACATATTTGTCTGAGAGCGAAAGAGTGTATGTATTAGCCAGTCGAGGATCAATATGTCAACAAGGTTCAAAGGTCCAATCCATCTACTCATTTCTAGGATGATTCATTAAGTTTGATAGAAGTAGAGTTTAGTTTGAAATGATCCAAATGCTACTGGCACACTGCCAATGATATATAGAAACTGTTGAAATAGCCAGTCGGACGACGTAAACTAATATCGGCGCCAGAAGTCAAGGCAGTTGAATGTTTTTTTGAATAACTTTTCATAGGAACAAGATAGAGTGACCAATCAGATGAATTTCTTAATGTATACTATTGAGATACAATTTTAAAGGTCAGTTTCTTATATGATTTTCAGTTGTAAGAACGTCATACGATAGTCAAGACTATCTTCAGAAAGGAGTAATTGATCATGTTGAGTTTAGTGGTGATATCATTCTTTTGTTTCAAAGCGATCCGACAGTTCAATAACGAATTTTCTAAGTATCAAACATCTAAGCGCTGTAATGGGAAACTATGCGAGATCAATCCAACGACAGGTAGCCAAAATCAAGAGTTGTAGGAAAACTCTTATATCTTCTCAACGATACAAACTAGAAAGGTCAACCTTGTGTAGATTGATAGAAGATACTTTTGGCTATCGTATGACACTCTTACAACTGAAAATTATATAAGAAAATGACCTTTAAAATTGTATCTCAATAGTATACATTAAGAAATTCATCTGATTGGTCACTATATTGATCGATGAAATTTGAAGTGTAAAGATACTCTATAGTATCATCTATCGAATGATGAAAACAACAAGTCTCTATCTTGTTCCTATGAAAAGTTATTCAAAAAACATTCACCTGCCTTGACTTCTGGTGTTGATATTAGTTTGGTGTAAAATAAAAAAAAGAAGCGTTCTGTCTTTCTATTCTCTATCAAAAGGGTATTTTTTCAATGATTGTAAAGACGATGTATTTTCCTCTAAAACGTGCTACTCACGTACAGTTCTAACATCATCATTAGTGTAAAAGTACGTCTCAGTGGATACTTTTCACACATTTTTGGATGTTGTAGAAGCAGCACCTAGTGAGTGAGGCTCACTTCCAGTCATTCAATCAAATAAGCAAAGTGATGTGAAAGTGGACCATTAGATAGTAGTGTGTGTTGTTGGTGGAAAAAGAAGATATTCGGACACTGATATTATGGTACGAGTGGGCGATATGATGTTTCTGTTTGTGCTGCTCATAATAAACGATGAAATTCTTTTAAAAAGGTTTACTAATGCTTCATTCATCACTGGGATATAAAAGATAATACAACAGGTTTTCCTGTTTTATCATCAAGACATATTGTCCTCGACAAATTTACACTCTGAGATCACTCCGCTTGTCTTATTCCATAAGAAAAAGCTACCATCAAAACCATACGTTTATCGAAATATCTGGTAAGAAACGTTTTCATAAGAGCTCTGTCTAAGTAGAGGCATAGTCGGGAGAATGTCACTGAAGTATTCAGGTCAAATTTTCTCACGTATTTATTTTATTTTTATTGCCGATGGTTTCAAGATATAGCTCAAAAGCGCATAAACTCGATTCTAACTAGATTATTCACAAATGTAATAATTCAAGACTCCACGAATCTTGTTAATTAGTAATCCTTATGTCACTCACGAATAGAAATAGGTATAGCCATGAAATTTAGACAACTCGTAGAGTAACTATCGCATTTACCATTAGTACTTTCATGATCCATCGTAGCACGGTAGCGATATAGCAGCAGTTACTTTGCCACCGTAATAGAAACCTCTCTTCAAAAAGACTATTGACTCAATAAATCCAAAAGTGGATATCATTTCTGTTGTATAACAGATCATTTCATTAGTCATTCATTTATGCCATACGAAAAGATAAGAGCGAATATGACTCCTCTGAATAATTTATTACCGGCACTTAAATGAGGTGAAACAATCTCTTTCTTCTATTCTCTGTATTCTGACGATTAGTCTTCAAAAAAGCAAATATTTTCATTACTATAGAAATATCGTCAAAGAAAGAGGCATTTTTGTGAAAGAAAATCTGTTAACTATTTATAGAGAAACATGGCTATTTTGAGAGAGGCTAAAGATCGATCGTACTCGGATATATGTGATTCAACTGTTGCTATCTGATAATCGATTATCAAAGTGGTAATAAAACATAGAAGACGACGCAGAGCAGACAATTGGAAAGCCTAGGAGCAACCTACCTGGGGTGGACGGTAGCTTTCCACAACTTTTTTCATTCGTTGGCATACGTTTCTCATGCAACACATCAGTGTATACTCATCCTGATAATCCAGAATTCGGTAAACGAGTTCTACCGGTAGTGTATGTAAAGAAAAAGTGTTTGAATTGGTCATTGTCGAAGGTTTGTTACGATGTGTGTTGTGTCAATTTTTACACGTTGTTGATAATGACTGTTTGGTTTTTTTGCTCGAAAGAAACCTATTCGTATTTATCCTATGTCATGTAGGTTTCTTATCGTGGTGCAATGACTTGCTGGAAGAAAGAAAAGAAGAAGAACGACGCATAAGCAACGGAGATGCTTGGACACCAGTAAAAAATCTATCGACAAAAATAGAGTCTCTTCTTCTTCTCTCCCACATCCTCAGTCACACATCACTAATTAAGATTAAACATCATCAAAAACAACCTCACACACATGCAATCCCGACATCTTGAGGGTGAGGGCGCAACATTAACCAATACGAAAACATCAACACAACTTCTACTCATTATACAGGAGTGGGTGCGGGGTGTCCCCCAATATGACTTTATCCCCATGTATTTAACTACAACTCTTGGAATACAAGTACCTACTCTCTCAAAATACCTCAATTAGTAAAAAGTCACACTAACATATCCTCTATACATATGCATATACACATATATGTGTTGATACATAGGAGTCAATGCATGAAAGTGACCACACTCAATCGATGTTACGGATTTCGATAAAATTTTGCTAGTATGTAGCCCTAAGTGAGTTATGAAAACGCTAAAAATTTTAGCTTCTAAAATCTTTCCTTTGCTGAGATATTCAATCCACAGTACAGGTACCCTAGGGTCAAAAATGTCAATCACTAAGTCGGTATCCATGCATTGTATACTTCGCCATTTTTCAACAATACAGTATTTTGTCATGAAACTTTGGGGATATATACTACTATAGATATCCTACATGCTGATACTTTCAAAACATCGTATTGGCTTAGTAAGCAATGTCGAGATATTTCATAGGCTATACAAACTCCTTCCCCCTTGCAGTTAGGATTTCTATCGCATATGAGCTCGGGCTTTGGAATTAAGTACTAGTGACCTGTAGCTATTAGTAGCAATTTTCAAAACCTTGGCTTTTTGAGTTTGATCCAAACAAGTATCTCTTTTTGGAGAATAAGTGCTATATTGGGTAAAATTCTAAACCTGTTCTCAAAAATTTTCTTTGCAATGATAATCGCTAATTTAGTTAGTCTTCATATACGATTTAAAGAGATAAGTATTTGATAAATTCTTGGAAAACTTTTATTATCATAAGAAGGTTTATATGTCATATAAATCAGTATTCGATCCTCTCTCGATTGACATATAAAACTTCTTTGAAAACAAAAAACATTTTTTGACCCTTCACGGCCCTGGAGGAAGTACGGCAGTGGATTCTCTATATGGCGCCTCTTTGGTTTCTCATAAATCTGTCGTATCCAAATTCTCAATGGCTAGGTGAAATAAAGACATATACCTCTATATGATTTGAGAGTTTTTAACCCTTTCACGGCGATTCAGTTTTTATAAAAACTAGCTCTAATATATTTATTTTTATGTGTATTAACTCTTGATAAATTCACTCTTTGCTCTTTTCATTATGTGCAATCATTCCCTATCCTTTTTGCTTTTGATTTATGCCCAACTTTTTTGTAACATTCGGAAGCACTCTCGATGTACTCTCGTTTTTTTTTCATCATAACATAGAGGATTCTATTTTTACATCGATTTATTAGGTTGTGTAAAAAGTTCGTGCGCCGTGTTATAATATTAATACTAGTAACACGGTGCACGAACTTTTTCCTCAACCTAGTATACCATGTTGCAGAGCTTTTTGAGGCGCATCGAACGGCATATGATAATTCTTGTTTTCATAAGCCTTTGAAGGAACTAGAATCAATTTGCTAATAGACGACTATACGCCTATATCCACACTCGCTCACACTTACATCCACAGGATGGTCGGACATGCTACGTGTATGAAACTGCAGTCCGTCAAAAACTATACAAAATCGTATATGAGGAAAAGTATTTTACAAATGCTTTCAACTAATACCAGACATCCCAATATTCAGTAATTAATCATGTTTGAGTGCGGGGGTGGATGTGGGTGTATAGTCGTCTATCAGTAAATTGACTCTAGTTCCTTCACAGTCTTATGAAAATAAGAGTTATAATATATCATTCGATGCGCCTCAAAAAGCTCTGCAACATGGTATACTAGGTTGAGGAAAAAGTTCGTGCACCGTGTTACTAGTATTAATATTATAACACGGCGCACGAACTTTTTACACAACCTAATAAATAGTTATCCAGGTCGATCATTCCGACCATCGAAAACGGCGTATAAAGGCAATAGTTCTCAACGTATCTCGTCATATTTCGTCAGCTCGTTTTACGGACCATTCTTTTCGCTAGAAAATGGTCATCTTTTTCTTATATATATGACATGACGAGGGCGAGATAAAGCAGCAAAGTTCCAGTCCAGTTTCTGTTTTCTGTGCTCAGCTTTATTTTTACCTCTTGCTCCGTATTTGTATGAGAAAGACTGAAAGTTTGAAATAATTTCAATGCTGTTTGGAATAACTGATACAGAAGAGGATGGTAACTTGCTGAGTGATATTTGTAATTTGGATAACAATTTTACTCAGGTGTAACTTGAATCTGCAAGCTCTAAGGAAGAATAAATAAAAAGCCATGAAACCATAGTTGCTCTCAATTACGATGAAGGAAGACAAGGTACAGGTTTGTTTGATCAGTTGTCAACACACTATGGATGCTTCAGACGAACTATAAAATGATATGAAAAAGTGATATCGAAATTTATGTTTGAGATGGCAAAAGTAAATACCTAATGCATTTACGAGGAAAATTCTAATACGAGATGTACGATTATGCTATAGCTTGGTGAGACATTGGAAAATCTAAAATCTAGCCAGAGACAACAGCCAACAACCCAAACGAAGCATTAATTCTCTCATCAGAAGCTTGGAGAAATGAAAGAATCTGCGCGCAATGTTCACAGCTCTACATTGTCTGCTGTGAAAAATCATGAAACAACAATCAATGAAAGTCAACTATGCGTCAGCAAAAAAAAATAAAAATCTTCCCTTCTGTCTATAATAAGATTTTTTTCTCTATAATGTTTTAACAAGAACATTCTGTTATGCGATAAGAGAAGCAGAAAAAATAGAAAAAGGAAGTGATTTTTATACTGTTTCTTCTTAACATATAGCATGACCATTGATTTCACTGATCTTCCAACAAGTTCACGAGATGAAAATACTGAAATAACTTCCGCAACTAAAATTTCTCCTCTTATTGTTGAAACATCAAATTCATCAAATCTCAACAATGTCAAAAAATGATCTTAGACATGAAAATTAGGATGAAAATTTTGATAGTTTAAATGCACCACCAAATAAGGATAACCCAATATGAGACCATCAACTATTGCTGCATCAGTCTTAAAAGGAGAGGACAAAAAACGGCCAAAAATTTAATGATGTGACCCCTAAATGGTCCCTATCGTTGTTGCAGCTGACGAATTTAGTCATATTATGTTCATTGGATTACAGAGAATGAATTAGCTTTGACAGTTGTCGACAAATGATCGTGTCAATAAAATGGTTTATACTATATCCTTGGTTAACATTCTATAAAGTAAGTTTTGATCAAACAAATGTAATGTGAACTCGAATTTAGTTAACAAGCATTTTTCTTTAGGTTCAAAATAAAGTATTTTGTTATCCATGCTGTGTAGTATTTAAACATACAATAAAGGCTGATTCAAAAATTTCAACCCTCTCTGCAGATTGACATTATCTATATGAATACATGCAAATATAGTTAATCAAAATGTATAGTTTTGTAGAGTGAAAAGAGCTATGCTCTGAAAAAACAATATTGAAATTATGTGTAGTTATGAAACGTGCTGATTAAGCATTTAACACACTACATTTTCTGCAAAACCAAAATAGGCTTGTAGCGTCTGCAGTAACATATCGTTTTTCAAGTATTTTTATGTAGTTCGATAGAATTCGATGAGCTGTACAAGTGTGAATATCAAAAAATTCTGATGCTATCCCCCACGCAAAACTTGAAGAAAATCAGAAAGACTAATACAAATTTCCTATAACTTGCATTATAGAGAGTGTATACTGAACTTTCAATAACTTTAGCTAATCAATTGTTTCATCTATTCATAAAGCTCAGAAAGATTATTTTCAGCTCAAGCATGTGACACTGCATCTCGAAACATAAATCAATATTCGATCAACTAGAGTTATTCAAAGTCAAACATACTCTCTAACGCAAGATATCTCACATTTTTATTAGTCTTTCTGCTTTCCTCTGAGTTTTGTATTGGAAAGAGGATCATAATTTTTTATACTCACATTCTTATAGAACTTGTCGAACTCTTTCAAATCATATAAAAATATTCAGTAAAAACAATGTTTCATTCGACCTTAATGACTCAAGCATTACAGATTATTTCGTTATTACAAAATTGTAACGTGTTAAATGCTGAGTCATTATGAATAAAATAATCATAACTTTTCATAACTACTGTATATATGTGTATTTATATAAATAATGTCAATTTACAGAGTGGTCGAAACTTTTGAATCACCTTTCATTTTGCACAATACTAAAATAATTAAATAACTTAAAACTACTTATTATCTGAACTTATTTACCTGATTTGAAAACTTTCCGCTGCCCCTGATTAAACTAGAGTGTAAATACGCAATTTTTTTTATCACAAAGTTACTTATGGGACACTCTGTAGGCGAATCTTCTGTTTTGATCTAAATTAGGCTTGCACCAAAACCAAAACTAGTTTTGAAATTTTGGTTTTGCCATGGTTTTGATGGTTTTGGTATTGGTTTTGCCATGGTTTTGATGGTTTTTGTATTGGTTTTGCCATAGTTTTGGTTTTGATGGAATTATTTTTGGTTTTGAGATGTTGGAAAATTTTTTTAAAACGAATAAATCTATTAAGTGTATCCTATTGACATAATTTGTTTAAAATGAGCTTCTAGTATAATAGGGGATCTAAAGCGTGGCTTTCATGAGTCTACGTCATGAAAAGCATAATTATACGAAAGAAAAAAGTACTCTATCATAGGTACAATATATAATCCCATAAAGATTGTTTCTTTTCATTCATATATTGAGAGAATTTCAACATTTAATCAAACGGATATTTCATTATAAATAAGTAATTAAATTACATATTTACATATAACGAGTCTTCAAAAGTTTTCAGTATATTAATTCATTCTCTTATTATAACAGACATATCTATGCTACTAATTTATTCTGTAATATATCAGGGAGAAGCGATACATTATCAAGAGAATGAGAGCAATAGTGGTTCGAAGAGGAAGTATCGAAGATGTAACACGGCTCAATCACGGATCGTTTTCGTTTTTCTTCAACAAAACCAAGAATCTTTCTTACATTCTGTTCACCAACAATACCATCTTTTCTGAAAAAATATCGAAACATCCTCCAATGTTGACTCACTCGGACTACCACTGGAGAAGAGAGAAAACTAATTATAAAGCCGAAAATCTGGTTAGAATTTACTGATTAGTGACAAATAACCTAGCACAATTACTTAACATGTACGTGTATAGAATTTAGAAACAATATACGAAAAACAGGAAAGGCGAATAATAGACGCATGAGAATCTATGACACTTGTGATACTCAAAATGTAAAGACGTAAAAGTCGCATGACTAGACGACAACATCTGAGATCCTGTTAAACAATAAAGTGAGTTGAACTCATGTTGTTTTAACATTAAAAAAGTGATATAAAATGATGTCATGTAAAGTATTCACTTTCATATATCAGACGAATAAGAAAAAATAGAGTTAAAACTATATTATAAGTATCAATAGAACTCGTGCTCGGTAAGTTTTGAAATTTGCTGATTAAAATATAGATGACCTACCAGTCACTCTTCTTGAATTTTCTCAAGTCATTGGCGTGTATACTAACCAAAGAAAGAATTTTACATTTCTTCATATAAGTTTTAAAAGAATTCATTGTGATCGCATTTCTTCTTATCAATATTCTATATTAATAGTCAAGTTTTGCATCTCAGGCATGATACATTTGATTTACTGTCAACTTTGAACAGAATCGTAGAAAATTTACCAATATGCGATAATTACAGATTTGTCTCTTAGAGTAGTACCGGACGTCTTATTCTTTGCATCAGCCCCGATTTTCTTTAGGTTTGATTTATATGTAAATAGTTTTTCGCTCAATTTAATGTGAGGTACGCAATACGACAGATTATAAAAAAAACTTAATTTAAATACAGTTGATAGAATAAAATCAAGTTTCATAGATCTAACACCGAAGTATGTGAGAAATATAGTTTGGCGCATATTGTGAATTGTAACTGTTAGAAACATTTTCAAAATTCAACAATTTTGATACATAAGAACGATAAAAATGACTTACAAAAATATCTTTAGTTTGAAGTTAGCTAGTTTAAATTTTCAAAGTGATTAATTTAAAGTTTCATAGAAAACAGTTCATAAAAATACGATACAACAAATTCATTAAGAAATCGATTGAGAATTATTCTATGATCATAAAATAACAATCCATGAATAACTCAATACGACAAAAAAATGTTTGACTATGTGTTATGTAGACATAGACTCGATACAGTCTATTCTTATAATAAATAAAAGATTCAAGTAAAATATCTCATAAAATAATTATCTATGAAAAACAGTATACTTATGTTCTCTAGATACATTAGTAATAAAAGTACACATATACAAGACGAGACAAATTGCTGTAAAAGCAATAAAATCTTTCTGATATTTATATATCAGTCTTGTTAATGCTTTTTTAAATGAACTTGTCACATACTATATATGTTGTAAGTCACAATGAGAAGTTTAAACCATGAAAAGATCTCATTAAGAGATATTTCCCCGTGAAAAATACAGATCCTAAAAATCTATTAGGCGCTCATCAGTATATCTTGTCATATCCGAGGTTTCTTTCAAT
This sequence comes from Macrotrachela quadricornifera, assembly GCA_022393335.1. NCBI lineage: Eukaryota > Metazoa > Rotifera > Eurotatoria > Philodinida > Philodinidae > Macrotrachela > Macrotrachela quadricornifera. Next base: position 2,209,055 of record JAJEKB010021442.1, on the reverse strand, counting down.
CGAACAGATATAATTCTATAACAAAGCAAAGTAAATCTGGTTTTTCAAGTGAACTGTTTGATTGGTAACACAAAACCAAAAATTATACCGTCAAAATCAAAACTCAAAATCAAAACTGAGTCAAAACCAATACCATCAAAACCAAGACTTTTGGTTTTGGTGCATGTCTAATCTACATCTATCGTTGTTGATGCAGTGAATCGAAGCTCATCGATTGTCATCGGTGACTCAACTATGTAGGAAAGAGTAATGTGTGAGACAGACATATTGTATCTTTGTTCAATCTCTCATTCGGAAAGGAGGATCTATCAAGGATCCAGTTGAATATTCAGTGTTGACCGAAATTTTCAATAATTGATGATCATGAATGCATAAGGAATTAAATAAAAAAAATACATAGGTTTAATAAGTCAATTTATCATGTAGAACATCGAAAAAAAACCATTGTTACATCAACAATGAATTTTTTCGAGCAGAAGCATAACTTTGATGCAGAAAATCAATGATTCCAATTCAAAAACTAAGTGTTTACGAGGAACATAAAATTAATAGACATGAATAAGAGATAGCACACAAAACATATTATTATGAATCAATAAGTTTTATTTCGTCGATAATGTATACAGGAAAAATCAAATGTTTAGTTCACCTTTTAAATAAGTAACTGCTTTGCCCGACAATAAGACTCTATCACCCTTGTTTTCGCACCAAAGTTCCCCTTTTCGCGCTGAAATCTGTTGAGTGTGCAGCTGGGTTTTACCCAATCGTTCACTCCAATAAGGGACTAGACTGCAATGTGATGAACCAGTAACGGAATCTTCAGGAATGCCGATACTTGGTGCAAAAAACCGTGAGACAAAATCGACTTTATCACCAGGAGCAGTAACAATGACGCCAAAAACATCGATTTTGGCTAATGCCATAAAATCCGGTGCCAATTGTTTGATGTCAGTCTCTTTTTCATAAACGAGCATGTAGTCTCTCGCTTTGTAAACTTCAACAGGAGCTATGCTGCTGCCTAATGCTGATAACAGCACATCAGGCAAATCGATTTTTATTGCTGGACAAGCTGGAAAATTGAGGGTGTAAAGAGCCTTCTCCTTTTCTCGAGAAACTGTTAGTACACCAGCTTTCTTGGTCTGAAAGTTAATTTTCTCATTCATAGAAGACATTTCAGTGAAAATGATATGTGCCGTCGCCAATGTCGCATGACCATAAAGATCTATTTCCATTTCGATCGTAAACCAACGAAGTTCATATCCATCATTGGTGGAATTTGGCACAAAAAAAGCCGTTGTAGAGAGATTGTTTTCAGCAGCAATTTTTTGCATCAATGCATCAGGTAACCATTTGTCTAATGGGCATACTCCCGCTGGATTGCCACCAAACAATTGATCGGTAAAGACATCGACCTGATAGATTTTAATGCTCATAGTTCAAACAACTCTAAAATTAGGAGAAAAAATTATTGATATACATCTAACATCGACAACCTTAATTGTATTTTGACTTAGAATCGAAGAAATCCTAATGAAAAATGACAGTTCCAAAATATAGAAAATTTTCTTTTCTACTTCCATCCGTTGTATTACTTTAATTTTTGATGGAGACACCTTTGAAAATTATTCTATAACTTACTTAATTCGTCGTATAGAATGCCGAAATACTTTAAGGATTTGATGGCTCTTATGTATAGCAGGTGCACATTGTAATGAAAGAGATTGATCAAGCTTCTCATTTTTTTCTCTTAGCTTAAGGTTGTTCTTCATTTTACACAATCTATATTGACATTTTGATATGAATAGTTCGTGCCTTTTTTCGTTCTCCGAAAAAAAAAGAATGAAACGATAGCGCATTTGCGTATACATGTAGAAGCAAGAAAGAGAACTGCTGTATTTGCAAGCAGCAATATACAAAAGAAAAGGGCAACCGTTGATGTTAATATAAGGTCTTTCGAATCGTAATATGATATCTTTCACAATGAATCCTAAAATCGGATCGAAACGATTTCTATTGTGTACAACAGCTTTAAGGTTCTCAACATTATTCTAATGTCATCATATTGTGAAACACGACTAGAATGGATGTTGAATTAGATAGGGAGAAAATAAAAGATTAATTATGTTTCCTCATATCTCTAAATACATTCATCTTTTTACATGTGAAGCGAAAACTGCTAGCGCAAGCGATAAATCAATTTGGTGACCGATGAAATTATATTACATGCTTGAAGCTCTTTTGAATTTTCTGTCGTTCTATTAAGCTCAAAATCAAATAAAGTATCGCATTATGTGCGCTCTAAGTTGATCAAACAATAATATAATTATTGAATGGACAGGGGCGCATAAGGTCCTGATTTGGCCCATTGGACTTTTTTCATATTATATCCAGTACAATCATATATAGAATGAAAAAGCTTTAGTTGGCGAGTATTTTTATACTAGATTTCAAATACATTTGAAATACAATTGAACATTTGTTCCTACAGACTTCGAATAGTCTTATTACGAATAAATGCTCATGATATAATAGTCTTTTAGATCAATTTCGTATTTATAAATTCTAGAAGTTCATCATCTATTATAGCTCGTTGGATAGCTCTTTTCACGGGCTACAAAATCGTATAGTTTCTAATCCTATCTCACCCGCCTTTGCGTATCTATTCTTTTCGTCATAAAGAAAAAAAAAATCCCACATATCTTAATCTCTATATTTGTTTATTTCGACGTACTATATCCGCATTATTTTTGCCTGCACCGCCTTTTTCTCTCTGCATGGATGATCAACAAGCATAGCATTAATTTCATTCAGAGAGTGGTAACAATAGAACAAAAGGATATGTAACTATGATTCATCAGCTCCTATTTAACGAATTCTAAAGGACAGCGTGTGAATATGACAATATTTAAAAGAATGTTTATCCAAAAAATGTATGATTTTTTAAATGAAAGAAGTGACGTCCAAATAGACCTCATGGCCATTAGAGCGATGAAGCCAATCGTCGTTATACAATTATCTAACTTGGATAAAATAAGTTAGATCCCAACCGTAATATAAATGTCCTATGATAACTAATGTCGCATCTGACTTTGAAAAAATAACAACAAGAAACAGTATCAATCTCGTTATAGATTTACAAAACAACATGTATCTATTTGATTATAGTGTTTCTATTTTTCTGAATCTACAAAAACTAGGACTTTATAGCTGAGAGAAAAGATAATCTGACGAGTATAACAGGAGTTAGCATAAAAACAATTTTTGAAGCAATAGTAAATCAAATGCTTAGGTCTGACCAAAAGTTCTAATTGTGATACCTTAATACCTTATGATAAGCTTTAAGTACTTTGCTTTCTATATCATCTGATAGAGAAAAAAAAGCTCTATCTTTCTATGCTATTTGATCACTATTCATCTAGTATCATAATAATAGAATTTTCATAAAAACTATTTTTGTTGACACCTAGTTGGTTCTTTAGATTATAATGGATGAAGAACGTTGTATCCCATTTTATTATCGTTTAATACTTTGTATTAAAAAAACAAAATATACCATGAGATGCAGCGTGAGAAGCTCTACAATTTATAAAGAGTTATTTATTGTATAGTTGCATGTTTTTGTTTTCAAAATGAGCGAAACTCTGATCGATCAAATTTCGACCTTCCGAAAACAGAATCTCTTCTTCGGTAAAAGCCGTATTCGTTTTTTCCGATGTCATCTTCTTATTGTTTGATATTTTTATTAGAAAAGCTCTACAATTTACAAAGAACAGCTGTAAAAAAGTGACATAGGCAATAACGAATACAGCTCTTAGCAAAGAAAAGATCCTGTTTTCGTAACGTCGAAATATAGTCGCTCAAAGTTTTGCTCATTTTGAAAAGAAAAAACATGCAACTATAAATAAGTAGTCCTTTATAATTTGTAAAGCTTTTCACGCTGCATCTTCTAGTATATTTTAGTCTTTAAAGTAGTTTGTTAATTAACGACAAAATGATAAAATGGGATACAACGTTCTTCATCCATTATAATCTAAAGAACCAACTAGGTGTCAACAAAAATAGTTTTTATGAAAATTCTATTATTATGATACTAGATGAATAGTGATCAAATAGCATAGAAAGATAGAGCTTTTTTTTCTCTATCAGATGATATAGAAAGCAAAGTACTTAAAGCTTATCATAAGGTATTAAGGTATCACAATTAGAACTTTTGGTCAGATCTAAGTAGCATAAACTGAGAATGACAACTCGTACAATTAACTTTATTAGTAGAATTACCGATGAGATTATCACTTTAAAATGAATCTGCAATTTTTTCTATATATAAAAAATTGTCTTTTTACCAAAAAAGTTTTTTTGACCCAAAAAATTATTTTTTTACGAAAAATGTTTTTTTGACCCAAAAATTGTCTTTTTACCAAAAAAGTTTTTTTGCCCCGAAAAATTATTTTTTCACGAAAAATGTTTTTTTAACCTAAAAAATTATCTTTTTACCAAAAATGTTCTTTTGGCCCAAAAAATTATTTTTTACGAAAAATGTTTTTTTGACTCCAGGTTTCGAGCTACTCAGACATGTTGGTGACTGGGTTTCACCAAACCATGTTCTTTTTATCCTAGGTTTTGGATCAATCAGAATTGTTGGAGACCGGGTCTTACTAAACCATGTTTTTTTACCCTAGGTTTCGGACCAATCAGAATTGTTGGTGACCGGGTTTCACTAGATCATGTTCACTCGACTGAAGAGAGGTCATTGTAAAAAATAAAATGCGTTTGTTTTCTTGTATAAAACTCAGTGCAATTATGGTTTTTCGATCGTGGGTTATCGAGCAATCAGACTGTTTCAGGCTGAAATCTTAATCTAGGGTTCTCGATCTCGGGTTTTTGATCATTCAGATTCTTCCATACTAGAAATTCAACCGATTAGAAGCTGTGTTGCACAGGGAGCGGCTAGTCGTGAGTGGCGCCCCGTAGGAGCGCCGACGAACGACTAGACGCTCATAGTTTCCTTGACTGAAGGAAGGGTGATATGAAAAAAACTAAAATGCGTTTGTCTGTGTTTGTCGCAGGGTTAAAGCTTAGCCAAATGTTTTTGATATCGCACTTTGGTCCAATCAGTCTTTCATGCTGCAATTTGGGCCAATCAGACTCTTTCAGCCTCTAACTTCCATCAATCACTTTTTTTTACCGCGGGATTTCGACCAATCGGATTCTTTTAGTCTCTAACTCACATCAATGACGTTTTTTCCAATTCGGGATTTCGACCAATCCGATTCTTTGGCACTCGGAAATTAAATAATCAGGATTGAGAATGGTTTGTGTTAGTAAAAGTTCTGTATCACTATGTGTAGTTCGATCGTGAAGACAAAAAGTGTAGTACAACTAAAAGCAATCGATTTCTTAAGAAATCCTGCATATATGAGACGATGAGATATATGATCTCGGCCGTCAAGCATTTTTTTCTATAGTTTTACATGGGGTATCTAAAATTAAGACTAGCTGTTCCACGTTAGATTTTGGTAGGATGTGAATACCGTTAATCGAACGAAGGTAAATAATGGAATATAACACTTTTATTTGAATGTATATCAATCGTAGAAAAATAACATTCGAATTCCATAGAAACGTAACATAAACGTGAACAAAACGCATTCCGCTCTCAATCTTTCTTAGCGTAGCACTATTTTCTGAATTTTGAAGTGGAAATTTTTTAATTGGAAATTGCTTAAATTTGATGTGGAAACCCAAAGATAAGTGGCTTAGATCGTAAATGCAGATGTGCCAGAAGTTGAGGGAGAAGAACTATATGGCTGTGCGGCTTGCTGTGAGTGGCGTCCCTTCCGGGCGCCGACGAACGACTAGCTGCTCATCTGTCTTATTAAAGATGTATAAACATCTGAAAAGAAAAAAAAGATTTTATATGGGTATACATATGTGGAACACCATCGACTTCAAGATAAGCTGAAGTATAATAAGTCCGCTCTGAAAGTGTTATTCGCAGAAAGACAGTTTATGAAAATTTTTTTAAACTGAATAATATATATATTTTATTATGGAGAATTAACAAGTAACAGTTCCTTCTTTAACTCGCTCAATCCTCGACTTAATGATTAAGACTATTTGTATGCTATTTTACCTTGCTGAAGCAATTGGTGACGATAGTATATGCATTCATGTATGCCGATTACAATACTATTTTGGTGGTCTATAATAGTATGGGCATTTTAAAGTTACAATGATTCTCACAAATAAAATCCTGATTTTTATTGAGTAGTTCATAAATGAAAGTGTTTTCAAAAGTGGCGTCGTAAAATTCTGTATTCTATATCTCAAGCTTTAGAAGAATGTCTTTGACTTCTTTTTAGTTAATAATACAAGGAGAGATCAACCTTTCAATGAAAATTAATAGAAAAAAGTTAAAGCATGGGTACTCAGATCTGCGTCAACTTATAAATTCGTCTAGTGGCATCAGTATCACTATCATGCAATGACAATACTATAAGATATATTGCTTTCAGTTGCTAGTGAGTGCTTGCATTTTTACTCGACTGCCTTGTATGTAGCCCAACCAGAATATATTTATACCATGATACGAAATAAAAAAAGTATTCCTAACATCAATCGAAATTACACTTTTATGAATATGTTTTTAGTCAGATCTATGTATCATCGTAGTTGCATTGTCTCATAGAATGGCTAAATGAGCACTAAGAGTTTGTATTGCAACTGAGAATATTTATATTAAAAGTTTTATGACTAATTCCCTCGACTGAAGGAAGGGTAATACGAAAAAAATGAAAATGCGTTTGTGGGTTTGTCGCAAGTCAAAAAAACATCTTTTTACTGGATGACTCATAGGGGTCAAAAAAACATCTTAGCCCTGGCTCTCACATAGGGGTCAAAAAAACATCTTAATCCTGGCTCTCATATAAGGGTTAAAGGAACACCACTTCTTTGGATCGTATGTAGGGGACAAAGGAATTGATGGTAGTTGCTGGTATGGTCTAGTGGTGAAGAACATGATCGCTCTTTTACCTTTAGTTCATTTGAGCAGTGTAGGGAAAATTGTACTAGTCTATTCCAAAAGATTGTTGGGGCTGTCGCGAGTGACTTTTAACAAAGAAAAAGAAGCTCTAGCTTCGTTCATTCTTAACCACATTCGATCTGTTCAGTTATTTTTCTCTCGGCACTCGGAGAAATATTTTTACAATGAGAATGATCGCCGTACAGTATACACGGCGCTTTTGTAATTCGAAAACATTTCCTGTACGTGGGTAGAGGAACTGTTTATCAGATGGAAATGGTAAGGTTAACAGTCTAGAAGAAAGTTTACATGATCAAGAGCTGCAGTGGCTTCAATTGTTCCCTCGACTGAAAGGAGGGTCATATGAAAAAAAATTTTGTGTGTGTGTATGTATGTTTGTGTCAGAGTCCAAAAAACATAGGCTTAGCTTGGTCTCAGCAATTAAAAAAGGATTGTCCTATTCTAACTCAAGGGTAAAAAAGATGTATTTTAAATAAAAACTTAAGGTTTGCAAGAAGAGATGTTATTGAATCCGCCATCACCCTCTTGTTAGTAGTTTATGCAGTCCATGTAATTGACGTGTGTTTCGTTTATAAACCTGACATCTCCAGAAATTATTTGCAGCAAGAACATAGCATAGTGAATGAGTTAGATCTACACAGTTGATGTAGACGAGCAGTCAGGAGTGGCGGACCGAAGGGACGTCGACGACTGACTGTGAACTATTTTTAATGGAAGATATCAAAAAGCTTATCCAGAGAACTGTTGAGTTCAGCTATTATTAAAAATATTTGTGAATGAAACGATTGTACAATTCTTTGGAAGATCTCTTTCAATGAGAAACGTTTTCAAACCTGAAGCTTTGGAGGAAATAGTCGAAAACATAATGTATGTGACTGATACTAATCCCTAATCAATCCTTCTTAAAGATTTTATAAATGTCCTCTGTGATGTGAAGATTAAAAGCGCTGGCTAATTATCAAAGACGAGATTAACAGCCTCGCTTTTGAAAATCAAAAAACGTGGTAGGTTTGAGTGAACTAACTGAACCATCAGTGTAAATATCAACAATATATCTAACGAAGACATAAAATATGAAAAAAGATTCAGTCGAGGGTCAAGCGAGTTGTCCGCGACGAGCGTTACTTGTCACTTTAAAATGAATCTGCAATTTTTTCTATATATGAGCAATCATATACTTTTTTGTCGTCTATTTTAAAATTTCGCATAATAAGTGTGTACAGATAGATATTTAAAATGATTCATAACGATTAGATAAGTAGGAATTTAACTTCTTTATTTTAGCTTAACACTCGAAAACTAAAACGTAACCTATCATCAATAATTATGTTAAAAGAAAAAATAAAATAAAAACTAAAAATATTTAGAATTTTTCAAATGTGCTCTCTTTAAATCATCATATTCAAAGTAGTTCTAATAATGATTATTAAATTAAAAACAAAAAAACATAACTTTAAAAACTATAGTTACCTTCAGTGAACTAATCAGTTTTTTAATAAAGATAATGAATGTCACTGTTTATAGATCATATTGTTTATCAGATGATATAATTTTATCAACAACTGGATCATATATTAATACATTATCTTAAGAATGATTCTACATTGTGAAGTGATACGCATTAATGACTATTTATTTTTGGATCTTGTTTTAGAAAGCAAATAATGAAATGTTTATCTTAATGTGTTCAAAAATTCGTTTAAAAAGTATCTCTTTTGAGACTTTTATAAATAGCAAAGTATCTCTTTTGAGAAGCTACGATGATTAGATATATGATATACAGAGATATCAGTATTTTCATAATAATGCACCAATATAAATAGCTATTGAGTTCGGATTATTTCCACTTAATAACTCTTATTAGTAGCGACAAAACCATGCATCTAGAACACCCCTCACTCTCACACCCTCAAGATACAGATTTTGTGCATTTTTGGACTCTGTTTAGGCAACTTTCACTTAAAAAACTACAATTTCATTCAAAACTAATATCATATTCGGAATCAGCGCTAAAAACTGAGTCGATTCATATATATTTTTTAAATAGTTCTGAGAAAAAAAGTTTTTTTCGAAAAATCTCTGTACCTCGCCCCCCCCCCCCTGCTCAGGGATGGTCTGGTGAATAATGACAATTTTTTCAATACCTCAATTATTTCTTGAAGGATTCTTCTCATCTTTGAACTCGACCGAGATATTGATGAAACAATTCTGTGCACAAAATTTCAGCTCAATCGAATGTAATTGTGAAAAGTTATCGTGTAAACGGTCGGATGAACATACAGACCGATTTTAGTAGTGTACTCACTTTTTGAGTGCACAAAAATGATGCAAAGCAAAATTCAGTCACCTAAAGCTGAAATGAAAGTTTTCAAAACTTTGTAAGAGTTTATCAGATAAACAGACTGACATGTTCACTAACTCCGTTCCTCCATGTTTTCTACCAGTTGAATACATAAAAATAAAATATCTTCTATTTCTTTTCTTCTATTCTAGATATACACACATTGACAGTCATCAAGAGTACTACTACCTTTTCACTCTCACACTCTCAATCAATCATGTCGTCAAAACAATGCAGTTCAGCCTTCATCGATCGATCAACAGCACAATTCTATTCAAGTGATAACCATGGTCATGGAACTATGCATCAATCTCATCAGCGAAAACAATCTAATCAAAATTTTCATCAAAGATATAATAACTTCAAAAATCATCATCGTCGTCATAATAATAATAATCGTAATGAGCGACTATCATTACAACATTCAATCGATTGTGATGATGATGATGATAACAATAGTGATTATCTTAGAGGAAATGAAATATTAAAATGATTTAATGATAAAATCAACAAGTGGAATTTTTGTTATTAATAATTATGCAACATATGTTTATATTACAATAATGACTTCAAGTTTGATAAATGGATTCGAAATGATTACGATTAAAAGCTTTGGAAAGCATATTTTAAATTAGGTGAAGAATATAATTATTGAACAGCAGAAGTTTTATAATCTACCAAATCGCTTGATGATAAGATTACTTTTATAATCGATGACTTATATGAATGTGACATAACATTGAAAGTTCTTAAAGAACGTACTTGTGATAAACAAAGAGTCAAAAATTTATTTACATTTTCTGAAATAAATATCATAGAAGAAGCAACATTTCTAGAGAGCAATCTTCGTGATTCAATAAATCAATTAGAAAAATATGTTCGTAATTATGTTATGCATTGTACTCAACATTTTCGAAAATCAATTGATACTAAAATATAATTAACTAAAGCTCAAGCTGCTCATTTTTGAATATGACAAGCTTTGGTTAACTAACTGATCTATTCTTTCTTCTATTTCCCTTTTTTTATTTCTTATTGTTCTTTCTTTCTTTATCAACCTCTAAGTAAATTCTCTTCCTTTTTTTTTTTATTTCAGATATGTTCTTAAGAAGCCGTGAAGAGTATTACCTTATTAAAGCTACGAAACGCGTCGGCGAAGCTAAACTCTGCATTTATTCTTAATAAAAAAAAATATTATCTAGTGTATTCAAAGTAATTTAGACATTAAAGATTGTTTGCTGCAAAAATAAAAGTTGAAATTAGCAAATTGGTTTATATCTTCTTTATATAGGTCAATTTGTTTTACGTTTGTTTGTTTATTTCAGATACATTTTACAAGACGAAGTGATCAATGGATTGTACAAACTTGTTATTCTGATTCACTAATGGCTTTTTATACACTTATGTTAACCTAGATTCAATGAACATTTCTTTTCTTATATAGATAATCTCAACCATGGTCATATTATTAATGAAAATGATATATTGTACGGTGATTCTTCTGTGAAATTATCGTTTATTATATCTTATTTTGAATAATTTGGCTGAACAAGATGGTTTGTGTTATGGTCAAATCACTAATAGAAAAATTTATCGTTCAAATTATAATGTACAAATGTGTAAAGAAGATGAATTACAAGAAATCGCCAAAGTTTTTACTGTTCACTTGTTATCAAACATTTGAAATTGATAAAATGACATCACGATTAACTCTCGAAAAATTAATTCAAGATGTTGATCTTTGATCCAAAAAAACGTAGTCATATATGGGGATTTAATGATGATAATGTGTTACTATTAGAAAAATTTGATTCAATTTAATGGTATAAGACAACATTTTAAATTTTGGTATAATCAAACATTTGCACACAATACTGATTGTCATCAAATACATAATTATAATGACATTGATAGTTCTCTCTGTACTTGTACCCATCGACCATTAAAATCATCCGATGAAAAGTGGAATTTAGATCTTGCAATTGATTATACATTTCGAAAATATTTAAATATGGAAAATGATGGTAACGGTCGAAATCAATGTTTAGCTATTACTGCTTTATCTATTGTTATTGAAGAACAGCGGACTAATGAACAAATTCAAAAGCATATTAAAGATCAACATATTCGTCGAAAAGTAATTACGTCTTTTTCTTTCTATTAATTTTTCTCTCTTGTCTTTTTTTTTTGTTTTTTTTTCATTTTGTCTATGTTTTTTGTGTTCAGTTAATATCATTACTTCATGTATATATATCACATAGCCCTGAAAAGTATTACCTTTTAAAATGTACGAAACGCGTCAGCAAAGCAAAACTCTGCATTTATCTATAATTATGAACCTAAGCAGTGCATTTTATTTTCAATTAATTACGACAAAAATATCGGTTGCTGAAAAGCAAAACTTGAGATCAGCAGATTAATTTGTATCTCATATATACAAGTTGGTCTATTTTATCATTGATTAAAGTTAGAAGTAGTAGCAGACGCCGATACCTAACACAAGACACATATCACTTCTACAGTGCCACCACCGAACCCCGTTTTCACAAACCATCGAAGTTTTATCATTCACTTATGATAGTGAAAATGCCACTATTAGATGCAGAATCAAATTCTGCATCCAGTACAACAAACTAGAAAGACAGCACAATTGAATGAGCGAAATATTATCGAATCTGGTGCTAACTTCTTGTATGTCTTTTTCTTCGCGTATCCACACAGTATATTGTGTTATTGTCTCAATCAATTAGAAAATAGTTCATGATTTTCTCACTTCTTAGAATTACCATCTAGCATCATATTTTGTGCTATTTTCTTTCATACAATAGAAGTCATGTATGGAGAAACATGAATTTATGAGATAATACGGAATTTGAAAGTAAAGATATGCATAGCTAAACTTCTTGTTTTATCGAAAAGAAAAAAAGATGAAAGATTTAAATATAGAACACATACTATTCTGAGTCAATTCGAATAATTTCAAAAGTAACTTAATATATAATGCAAATGAACTTGTAGGAAAACTCAACAGAAATTGACCATTGAGTTTCTTCCAAATGACATTATTTTAAAAGTACTCTAGTCGATATTATTTCTCTATCTTTGAACAACGTCTGAGAATCATACCAACTGATTTCGTACCCAGAGATATCCAGAGTTGTGAGTATCTATATTCGAATGATAATAGGAAGTGTATTGAACTTACATAGAGAAACTATCTCACCTTATTCTTTTTCATTGCGTTAACCAAATCTAGAACTCCCTGATATTCAATTTGGTTCCTAGCAAGATTTAATATCTTGAGTGTCTATGTGAACAATCAGTTCAGTTGTATAATTCACGCGTAACAAATTAACTTACAGTATTATTACTTAATGCATTAGCCAAATATCGAGCTCCTTGGTCCTGAATATTGTTACTGTCAAGATTCAAATTTTGTAGTGTCTATATTCGGTGACAACTTTAGTTATATGATTAATGCACGAAGCAATAACTTACAGTATTATTGCTTAATGCATCAGCTAAATATCGAGCTCCTTCGTGGTGAACACTATTATTGGCAAGATTTAAATTTTGCAGTGTCTGTATTCAGTAACAATTCTAGTTATGTGTTTAATACACGAAGAAATAAATTACTTTATTATTTTTTAATGCATCACCGAGATATTCTGCTCCTTGAGTCTTGATTCTGTTATTAGCAAGATTCAATTTTTGCAATGCCTGCATTCAGTAGTAACGTCAGTTATACGGTTAATCAACGAAGAAATAACTTACTTTATTACTTTTTAATGCATCACTGAGATATTGTACTCCTTGATCTTCAATATAATTGATGGAAAGATTCAAATTTTCCAATGTCTTCGTTTCGTATTAATATCAGTTGTATAGTTGATGAATATAAATTAAACTTACTGTATTATTTTTCAATATGCTGGCTAATAATTCGATCCCTGCATCGTAGATTTCATTGCGTTGAAGTTCAAGCGTAGTCAGTGTCTGCTTAGGTAAAAGATAGTGAATGTCTATGAATGACCAAAATTCTTACCTTGTTCTGTTGTAGTGCTTGAGCCAAATATTGTAAACCATCAGATCTAATGGAGTTTCTACACAAAGCTAGAGTTTGAAGAGTCTATTTCGAATAAGAATAATCAAGATTAAATATATAATAATGAAAACAAGTTCGTATCTCACGACATTCTCTTTCAGAAGAGTCGCCAGATATTGTGCTCCTCTAGAAGTAATTTGATTGTCAATAAGATGTAATACTGCGAGTTTCTATGGAATTTTACAACTTCAGACATAATATTTCAACAAAAAGTTGTACATACTCTATTGTTCTGTAATCCAATAGCCAAAGCTTCTACACCGTCGTCACCGATATGATTGATTCCAAGATCCAATACCACGAGTGTCTATGTGAAATGATCCTGTGTAGTGTACGACATTTAAACAAAACTGTTATATTACCGTATTATTTTTTAAAGCATCACTGAGATATTGTACTCCTAAAACGTGAATATTATTCCATCTAAGATCGAGTGTTGTCAACATCTATATCGTATATTTCGATGAATGTGTACATGCATTATTTAACAAGTAACATTGTCTTACTGTATTAGTTTTTAATACATTCGCCAAATGACAAACACCCTCATTATTAAGATTATTCTTTCGAAGGTTTAACGTTGTAAGTGTCTGTGTAAAATTATATTTATGACAATATCAATATATTAATAGATGATGTGTCTTACCATGTTACTATGTAATGCATTAGCTAGATAACTCATTCCTTGATCACCTATTCCATTCCATGGGATATTTAATGTAGTTAGTGTCTATTAGCAATAGTAATGATTGATATGAATTCGATAAATATTGAACTTTCTTTACTATATTAGTTCGTAGTATACCACTCAGTTGCTGTGCTCCATACCATGAAATTCCAGCACCCTCGAGCTCTAATATTGTGAGCGTCTATATTCGATCAATGTAGAGAAAGGTAAATGAGGCAGACGTCTTACCGTATTTTGCTGTAATGGATGAGCCAGATATTGCACCCCTTTTGCACCAATTTGATTTAAATCTAGATTAAGTGTTGTCAAAGTCTATTTTGAATAATAATAATAATGATTTTATATGTAAATGAGAAATTTCTCTCACTGTATTATTCGCAAGTGCATCAGCCAGATATTTCATACCCTCATATCCGATCATATTATCTCGTAGTATAAGTGTTGTAAGTGTCTATTTAGAAAAGCAAAAATAAGTATATCTGGTGTTCATCAAGACTTTCTGTTACCATTTCATTTTCTAGCACATTAGCCAAATACTGTACTCCGAGATCACCGATTTGATTTGATTCAAGCATTAACGTTGTAAGTCCCTGTATCGACTATCAGCAGTAAGAAAAAAATATATAAATATTCGATTTTATTTACCGAATTATTTCGTAAGATGTAACATAAATTTTGCATATCTTTGCCATTTATATGACATCGTGCAAGATTGAGTGTATTAATGATCTATTAGGAATGGTGATAACACAAAAAAAAGCAGAAGTAAATGGTTAGACTGACCCTGTTGTTTGGTAATATATTAGCTATTTGTCGCAGTATTTCAGCTTTAGAAACTGAATTTTCCCAGTTCAACGTTTTAAATGTCTAAATAGAATTTTATAGTGAACATTTAAAAGTATAGTATCGAGGATATGGAGAGATGATAAAGAAAACAATTTAGTGTCTCCCAAAAATAACGAGCGGTAAAGTGCAAGCAACCCGAATATTCAGCAAAATTTTTTTTCTCATGTTTGTTTCACGTCATTCGATAGAGTCTAAGCTGCTAATTACGAAAATCTGCTTTTTAGCTTCAGCAAATACTTTCTTTCGGTCAAAAAATACGAAATACTGCAAAGATGTCGTTTTTTTGAAAAAATGCACCTTTTTCAGATTCAGCATGAAAAACTGAGTAGAAAAAGGTTGTTGAATTGACTCCAAGTCCGAAACTCTATTGATGATGGTACGTCAAACCTCCAGAAGTCCACTGGATATAGGCCAATTTTGTAAATCTATCCAGCCTTTTCCATATAAATGATGAAGCCAAATACTTTATCTCATTCGGCTTGCCATACGACCCCTCACCACGCTACGAATTGTTTTTTTTAATTTTCTTTCCTGGGTTGAAAAGACTCGTTTTTACTGGTACCCGAGCAAGTACCATATCCATTCTAGGCTGTATTGAATGGTTTTCGAATTCAACTAACGAGGGAAGGGTCCCAACTGTCCAATCGCCTTTGAGCCGAGACTATGTGCATTATGTAGACCCAAATGAGTTATGGATACTCTGAAAAAAGTTCGGGCCGCTGGCTTATTGCTATGGAGATATTGTATTTTTACAGTATTTTTAAAAAAATACCGTAGTCCCCCTCAGGGATACCAGAAAAACTGATTTTCGAATTTCGACTTGAAACTTAGAATAGAGATAGACCTCAATGAGAATAGTTTACTGTGACTATTTCAAATATTTTCGTCCTTCCTATTCTAAGATACAGTTATGAATAGCTAGCCTCCATAAACTGGCAGATTTGATGCTTTTATTTTAAGATAAAAGCAGATGAAAAAATCTCGAAAACATTCACAATAAACTATTCTCATTGAGGTCTATCTCTATTCAAAGTTTCAGGTCGAAATTCGAAAATCAGTTTTTCTGGTATCCCTGAGGGGGACCACGGCATTTATTTTTAAAGAATACTGTAAAAGTTCAATATCTCCGTAGCAATAGGCTAGCGGCCCGAACTTTTTTCAGAGTAGTCATAACTCATTTGGGTCTACATAACGCACATAGCCTCGGCTCAAAAGCGATTAGACAGTTGGGACCCTTCCCTCGTAAGACATTTTGTCAAAAACTAAATACAGATTCGGAATCTGCATAAAAAACTGAGTCAAATGAACTATCTTTCAATTTAATTTGACAATTTTCGTTTTTGACGAATATAAAAAAAATTTCAGTCCTTCAGTGATACTTGAAAAAATTCAGAAAAAACAAAAATTGTCAAATGAAATTGAAATATAGTTCATTTGACTCAGTTTTTTATCCTGAATCTGAAAAAATATAAAGTCGAAAATTCTAAACATTTGGAAAAAGACGTATTTTTTCAAAAAAATGACATCTTTGCAGTATTTCTTATTTTTTGACCGGAAGAAAGTATCTGCGAAGGCTAAAAAGTAGATTTTCCTAATCAGCAGCTCAGACTCTATCGAATAATGTAAAAAAACGACGAGAAAAAAAATTTAACTGAATATTTGCGTTGCCGGCACTTTAAACATGTTAAAACGGTCGTTAGCTTAGGAAAAAAACCACGCTTTAATGTATAGCGATTGTCAGTGTTTTCGAAATTGGGATGTCCTGTGAACAATATCGCGAGTTCAAAAGTCGTCGTAAACTCCTTTTTGAACGTGGATTTCCAATTAGAAATGATATATGTAAGAACAGCAAGGATATCATGCCCTTGTATTTCGTACTTATTTTAACGAAATTGGTTCGACGACTTGATATAGATAAGTAAGATGGGGGTGCAATATGACTTTTCCAAGTCCATTACATAACCCCTTGAAGGGTAAGCTGACTGAATATTCGGTAAATTCCGGGTTCGTCATGCTAAATTGAGTGCAGTCTTCTGGGCAGATTATCTGTGTAGAAACCACGGTTTTCTGGATACAATTATGGTTTCTCACTTGTTTTTGGAAGTGCATCAATCTCTCATCGATTTGGCGATAATAGTTTTCTGGAAACATCGAAATCCTTATCTAAGATTTCGGATCCGAAAAATGCGCGAGTTTGAGCATTTTATAAAACCACGGTCTTATGAAACGAGGTTTGGGACTGCTTTCAAGAGAGGCATAAATGTTCTGGTTCCTGAAGTTTTGAAAAACATAGTGCATAGCAATTTTTCCGAAAATTTTCGTGAGCTTAGTTCAAAAGAAAATGCATATGATGGTACTGCTGCATTCAGATATCTTCTTGTCGAGCCTTTGAAAACCGATCTCAAACTGTTTTTTTAGCAAAAATCGTTATATGTTTGCAAAATTCAGATTAGTAATCCCACATGAAAACATCTATATGATCAGAATTATTGTTAGATTTCTTTTCCTAAACTACTCTAAAATGCTAGCATTTTCAATATTCGAATGGGATGTTATTTACATTCTCAGAATAAAATAATGTATTAGTTAATAGATTGATAGCTTACTTGATATCGACTATAACTATCAGTAATGTGATTTAATCGAGTACAAACATTACGAACTGATAGAAGAATGTTTTTTACATGAAGATTATCAAGAATACGATAGACCATTTCAACGGGTAATGTATGAAGCGATAGAGTAATTGTGCCAGCCATTGATTTAGTTTGTTTTCAACCTATGTGAATGAATTTTTGAATTTTCGTTTTGTATTTACATATACCATTCACATACTTTTTTATATTTGTTCTTTATATAGGCAGACGGAAAAATGATTGAGTTAACAAAGAAAAGCAAAAAAAACGTTATCTCTTTACGTTATATGTTTTTTCCCCATTTCATTACCTTCAGACTCTTGAGATGACGCCAGATAAGACACAATTACTGCTTAGTCATTGAGCCCACCAATAGTATGCAAAATAATGTGTTTTTGAGGGAGCCACTGTCGACAATTTTTAATTCCGAAGTGATCGTTAACAAACAACAACAAGAGCTTCATCACAATTGTTTTGCGATAATAATCATTGATAAATTTTTTTTATTCTTAGAGACAGCAATGACATTTGATGTAAATCTCCTACTTATACTACTCATCAATACGAAGGTAGAGGATGAGAGTGAGGATGTGAGGGTAAATCAGACGAAAAACAAATTAGCGTATCTTCTGAAAAAAAGACATGCTAATGGGCTACTCTCCACTCTTGCTTTTCAGCAATCAATTTTATGTTAGAATTGAATGATTTTCTGTTTGATGCTTTGAGAAAATTTGAAATAAATGCAGTGGTTTTAATTTTATCGACGCGTTTCGTGTTATTTATTTGAAACACTCATCAGGGCTCTGTATATAAAACTGTTAAGCACAAAAACAGAAAGTTAAAAATAAAAATAGATCAGTAGTTAAAAGAAAGACAAGGAAACCATTAGTAAATATATTTGTAGATTGCAGATGCCTGAATATAAATTGATAATTATCAGCATATAATATGGATACCTGATTGTATCGTATAAATGAACAGAAAATATCTGATAAATCAAAATTATATTGTTGCCTTCCATGATGTTTTTCCCAAATTATTTTCTTCGTTTGTATTATTATTATTATTAATTAATCCAAATTTTCATATACTTCTGTACTCTTGAGTTGACCTTTTGTAAAGCTTGATTTAGATGTTGAAGAATTTGATTCAGATATTTATATTGTTCAGAGCGAAGATACAACAATCGTCATCGTAAGGGTGAGGGTGAATCTTAGCGACCAAGACGCGTTTCGACCATGCTAAACGGTCTCATCAATTGGCATTGACTTACGAGGGAATATTTAGAAGTGATAAAACGCTTTTTGAATTTTAGCAAGACCGGCTTGTAGAGTTTGATGAGTTAACGGATTGTCCAGAATAGATGCGTAGCTTAGTATTTTATAGATTTCTCCTTGATTATTTTCTTACAATCAAAAAATATTTTTATCAAAATGCGGAACTTGAAATTCTCTACTAAAACATATACTTTCAAAATGAAAATCTACTGAAAAAACATTTGAAAAAAAATGAAAAGCCAAAATATATAAAATGTTTTACTTTCTAACAAGATAGCGATGATCGTTTTATAGAAATATTCCCGTATAGATTCATATATAAATGACAACCCATGTAAACATGAAACGCAAAGTCGATGCGTTGAAACGCGGTTCCACAATAAAACGCGTTCACACGCGATTAAAAACCATTCCACAATGCATTCAAACGCATTTTCAATATGGGACGCGTTGAGATGGGATTAGAAAAAATATCGAAACGCATCTGGACGCAGTTTTCCTATATAACGTGTTTAAACGCAACCAGAAATAATATGAGCCGCGTTTCAACACGTTTCTAGAAAAAGTTGAACGCGTTTAAACGCATCTTGTTTACTATTTGCATTTAAATGCGTTTCAAATATTTTTTCAAGTACGTTGAAACGCACTTATGCTTTCGAGCGCGTGTGTATGCGTTTAGTTCTTGTTGATCGGATGCGATTTTACGCAAAAATTGTTGCTCTAGAATAGTTAACTACGAGATCGAAATCATACGTTTACATATATTTTATTCATCTAAACTTCATTAAACTTCTTAATAAAGAATGTCAAGATGATTTTAAAAATAGACAAAAGTTCAATTACACATACAGCAAAGAATACATATTTTTCTAGAGTTTCTATATATATAAATAAAACAATATTGTAATCATTTTCAGCTATCCATAACTCTTTTAGAAAATTATACTAAATATTACCATTTGAATAATATTAATAATTTTCCATTATATATATCCACTAAATAGGTTTTATGAATAATTATTTATTCATTAAATTTTTCGATAAAATTATTTATCATGTGATCGATAAAATAAAAAAAATCATAATATTAATTGTGTGTAGTAGTCAATAAAAAAAGATATTATTTTATTAAAAAAGAAATAAAACTATTGAAAAGATAAATGAAAAATCATATTATGTGTTAAATACCTTAACCCCGAAAAAAGTACATCTTATTGAAATAAAGTATTTAGCCAAAAATATTCGGATTCAAATATATTTTATTTTAAATAAAAAAAGATTTCGAGTTAGTATAGCTCAGTGGTGTATATAAACGACTTCTGATCATTGGTTTATCTGTTCAAATCTGATCGTCCTCGCTTAGAATAAAATTCAATCCATTTGCCAGGGTAGACTAAGACAATCGAAAAATGTTGATGATGGTGACTCAGTTCGAATCTGAGATAGATTCGAATATATTTTTCAAAATTTTTGAATTTTTTATGAAACGCGTTTAGACGCTTCGAATGTTTCACTGGAGACGCGTTTTTTGCTAAAAATGCGTTTGAACGCAAACCGAACTATAAACGCGTTCAGATGCATTTCTAAAATAAATCGCGTCTAAACCCTTCGTTTGTTTCACTGGGGACACGTTTAGACGCGTTCACTCTTAGCGTTCCACACGCAAATAAAACGCGTTTCAGACGCGTTTTGAGCCAAAAAATATTTACATGGGAAGTAAATCTCAAATTCGAGTTTTTTGTCTTCGATTGAGATTGATCATGTCTAATACATATATCTGACCATATTGACTGGTTTGGGACGTCCTATTTTATAATCCTAAACTCTGACTTATTTGAACAGAGCAGAGAGATAAACATTAATATCTTTTTAAGTGCAATATTTATCGCTATGCGACTAACTTCTTAAGAAAACGGAATTGGATACGGTTCAGATGTTTCAGTTTGTTCATCAAGTTCAATAGCATAATCAGATGGCGATTACTTCAAACCGCAATTCCATGAAAAAATATCTTTTTTCAAACTTGAGAATTCTGGACAGCTTCTTAAAGTTTTAGAACGACACTACTGCATATATATTTCTACCTCCGCTACAATAAGTAAATAACGCGATGTTAGTATTCCCAACTCATTTACTGAATATACTCTGTTACATAAAGTGTCTAATAAAAAATTATTTGTTCTCAAGAATCGAGTTATTTAAGAATCGATTAAGACATTTCAAATCTTACTTATTGCACTTATGATAAACTTTTCCAATCAACGACTAGCCGTTTCCATATATGCTTTGTTTTTCTGTCTATCATCTGTCACATTAGAATTCTCATGCGCACAAACGTAGCTTACTCATAACATATCGATACGCAATCCGAAACTTCCAACACCCAGATAACATTGTATAGTTTTCATCAGTTTTCAATTTCTTTTTTATTTTTACAAGATGATATTTTGCCGCATTCGTTATCAAACAAGGTTAATTAGGTTCTTTGGAAAATCCACTTCAATTAATTGAGATTTATTTCAAAATTATTCTTTGAAATAACGTTCTAAGTCAACGTCTAGTCGTCTCCATATTTAACACCGCTAAATCCTTCAATATTAGTTTAGGTTTGAACCGAATAGATGCATCGCGTTTTAATTCTTCTCAAAAGGTTACTGGACATTTCTTCAGACACTCATTGGGAGCCAAAAAACGAAAACTATTCGAAAACTGCTACCAATTGAGTACATTACATTGTAATATAGGAAAAATCTTTGTCTATTTTGAATGTTATTTTAAGAGTGATGTCTATGAAGACTCAACAATACGACATCAAGGAATCACTTCGTTTTTTTACATACTTTTGTATAAATCTTACTCAAAACTCGGACGTTTAGTAATGTACAAAGAAAATGTTTTTATTAGAATCAATGTCGAACACGGATTACAACCCTCGATTATTCTTAACTCAAGCTCAAAATAGCAAGGTGTTCATTAAAAAACCTAAGAAATAGATTAAAACAGCTGATATTCACTGTGAATTCGGATTTTCTGTACGTGACAACGGTCAGTCATGTTTTATCAAAAACTCTGATTTATTCATTTACCATTAATTAGTAACAAATAATACTGAAAAACTAACATTAGACTTTAGTTTCCCATAGCAACTTATCTTCGATAACTTTTTACTAGAGACAGTTCATGTTATTGATTATTAATTATTTGGTAAAACCCATTCAGTCTTGATTTATCGATCTTCAATTATCTTGAATCAAAATTTTTGAGATAAATAATAAAACGAACTATGAATTGCTTATTTACTTATTATTAACCTCAAATTTGACCCGAGAATCGAATTTTATACATTCGATAACCCTTTGTTGAGTTTTTTTTATAG
This sequence comes from Macrotrachela quadricornifera, assembly GCA_022393335.1. Taxonomy (NCBI): domain Eukaryota; kingdom Metazoa; phylum Rotifera; class Eurotatoria; order Philodinida; family Philodinidae; genus Macrotrachela; species Macrotrachela quadricornifera. The sequence continues at coordinate 2,186,744 of JAJEKB010021442.1, read as the reverse complement.
ACCATCACAAGTTTCAAATATTAATCTAGACGAAGCCATTTTTTGATTGGGTTAAATACACAAGCATACCTGTAAAATTAAAAACTTATTTTATACTATGTGAATCCTGCTTCAGTTCGGGAAACAAATCGTTATTTCCTTAGAAAAGAACATTGTATAATCAAAAACTCTTCAAATTTTTACAAAAACTAATGCTATCGATCGACTTCTTGATCTGGATAATCTATGATCAAACTTTATAAAAAAAATCCTTTTTTCGTAGTCTTTTTTTAAAATTAAGTAACATTCATCAGAGGTGACTCGCTTAACCCTGACTCAATTTATTCTATCTATTTCGACAATCATTGATGGATAAATGGTCGACAAATGTGACGCTGTAGTCACCTCACTGTAAATGAATCTCCCACATTTTGTGATTTCTAAAATCAAAACTATCAATCTTATATTCGAAAAATATCAAGCATCCACGATTTTTTACATCATAGATAACATTTTTTGACATTTCTGGTAACATTTGTTCGTAGCGATCTCCTAATATAGGAAACAACGTATGATTTTCAGAATAAAGTGAACAGAAATTCGGAATGACAACTGGCAAATAACACCACATTAGAATTCAGAAGTCCTTTAATGAATAGGTCCTTTTTACGTCAAATGTCTAATAAAGTATCATTTCACCTCAAGAATCAAATCATTCGCTATTTGCTCAAAGTGCCTTCACTCTCACTTATCTTACTTAAACTCTTTTCAAAAAGCTATTGGGTATTTTCTAGGATAGAGCTTTACCTATTTTGGAATACAATTTTACGGTTGATGTCTATGGAGACACAACAACAGACCATCAAGCAGTCGCTTCGTTTTTTACATATTTTTGTGCATATCTCATTTTAAGATCCAACACATAGCAATCAACAAACAAAACTGTTTATATTAGAATCAATATCGAACATAGATTCACGTCCCTCGAGTATTTGTGAGTCAAGCTTAGAACAACAAGCAGTTCTTCAAAGAAAGCTAAGAAATAGATCGCAAACATTTTTATTGACTCGAATTCATATTTTCCGTGCTCGATAACGATTAGTCAAGTTTTATTAAAAACGATGATTTACTAATTTATCATTATTTAATACCTACCACTATTGAAAAACTAACTCAAGATTTTGATTCCTCATAGTTAATTGTCTTCGGTGGAGTTCTACTGGAGACAGTTTATAATATTTACTGTTAATTATTTGACAAGCCAACTCAGTTTTCATTTATTGATCTTCGACTGTCTTGGATCAAATTTCTTAGAAAAAAAAGTAAAACTAACTACTAATTGTTTGGTAATTTATTATTAACTACAAATTTGACTCCAGATGCGAATTTTTTACTCTCCATTCCCCTTCATATAGTTTTCAACTAGAATCTTATAAGCTTTTGACATTAATCTAGCTGGCAACGTTTTCAGATTGGCTTGGATACAGAAAGATAGAGCAAAACTTTAGGAGAGAGCATATCTATATAACTACAAACTTATTAATGTTACACAATATCTCCTCCAATCCACTAGACAAATTGTTATTTCGTACAAAATCCTTCCTTTAGTAAAAAGAATTATTTCAAAAAAATTCAAAAAATAAGGGTACCATTCGATTCCTCGACCCCGAAAACCTTCACTGAAACGTAAAGATTCGATTTTTTTAAAAGTTGAGATTTTTTTTTGATTTCTCTAAGAACATGTTTTTCTTACCCTTAATTTGGCACAAACAAATAAACGCCTTTCACTTTTTTCGTATCACTCTCCCTTCAGTCGATGAAATAGTAAATTTATAAACTTTTGAAACCTAATTACACTAATTCATTCCTCACCCATAAAAATACTTTAGCCAAATTTTATAAAAAAATCATTCTTTCACGGTAAAAAAAATTTTGCAAAATCATAAAAGACTATTAGCACTACCCGATTATTCGGTGTAAAAAAACCTTTTGGTCAAACTTTATGAAAATATCATTATTTTTTTTAAATATGTTTTCTCCGGTAAATTTTTTTTTCTAAAGTTATAAAAAATCAGCAGCAATATTCAATCCCCTGACCTCAAAAATTTTTGAGAACATTTTTAGGAATTCCTACATTCTATTATTATCCATATAATCGCTACTGTTTTCTGATTGGTTAGGATACACAGATAAACTTTCAGGAAACTTACGGTAGTACAATCCTTTCTTTCACAAAAGGGAACAAAGTGTTATCAAAACTCTTCAGGATTGAAAAATGTGATTCTATCGGCGGTTTTTCAAAATTTTCATTAAGAAAAGACTATTTTTAAAAATTAACGATTTTTTGTACCAATGTCAATACCAATACCAATACCACTGGGTGCCAATATCTCAATACCACTCAATACCAAATTGTATTGATACTGTTGGTTTTGGTATTGTGACACCCCTAGTTGGTATATGATTAAAAGAATAAAATTTTCGCTGCTTCGTTTCGTTTCTTTTTCTTCATTGTCCTTGGATACATGTAATCGAGAAATAATTACGATATTCACATTTTTCACATGCTCATACATAAAAGAATTCAATCTTTTTGTAATTTACTATAAAAGTACGTTTCATTTGTATTAAACCAAGATTGAATTATTTGTGGTATGCATACTGATTAGTATCTCTAATAAATTAAAGAACAGAGAGCATTTTGTGTAAGTAGTATTTTTAACTTTTACAGCTAATTAGCATCTTCATGTTTATCAGTATCTTAATTGACAGACAGTTGAAAAAAAACTAGTTTATTGATAAATTACTTTTCTTATCTTCGAGATATAAATGAAACGAAATAATCACATGAAAAAAATATAAGATTTCTAATTTAGCTATTTATTATATAATCAAGACTAGCTAGAGCTCAAGCAGGAGTTATATCTAAAGAATATCCAATACGAATTAAAACTATACATATGATTTGTGATAATTATCATTAGAATTATGGTCGAAACAGAGGTGCGCAAGTACAAGTACAATTTACACTATTATTCACTCATGTATTCACGGGGTTGGTGAAAGTTGAGCACGGAAAGTTAATCACCAAACAATAAAATTAACTCATACACGAGGGTGAGGGTGAGGATGATTGAAATAATTCTTGAGTGCTGCTGTGTGAATAAATTTGACGTAGCGAAATCTTAAATTCTAAGTTTTTGGGAGTCATATCCAGTTCAAAGTACAAAATGCCTTCGTATTTGTTGCGCAGCCCTCGATCAAAATTCAATTTTTCTTTTCCATTCAACATCATGATCAAGACTATTAATTGATTAGTTTTCAAATAAGATCAAATAGTTATTCTCTGAATACTTGATATATGTATTATAGTTTTTTCAGTGTATTATGCATACTAACATTATGATGTAGATGTGTTTAAAATAAGAACAAAAATCGAACAGTTAAATGTGTAATACGGTCATAAACTGTCTTTTTTATGTGCTAGGTAATTCAGTATGGTGTATCAAGTTTTTCTTTTTGTTTGCTTTCTGTTATAAAAATATCTTACAGTTGGACAGAGGGAGATGATCTATAAATAGTGCGTTATTTGATGAAATAATGACATCATCTTCTTCTATAGTTATTTTCTATTACATGAATTTTAATTTGGAAAGGCCTTCTATTAAATAAATTGGTAAATATAGAAAATATCGTAAAAGTTTTAAGCGAGAAAACAAATCGTTTTTGACTAAATTTCAGAAGCATTTTTGCTATCGTTTATTTTTTTAGGTTTAAAATAATTGTTTCTTGTGTAGAACAGCAGCTGCATATGATACATGGACAGTAACTATCTTGTGCAAAAAGTAAGAAATCTGTCTTGCGATTAAGAAAAATTTTTTGACAATCGCTAATGAAAGTTATGTAGAAGTGTCGAAAAAAGAATGTGATAAAGCAGGTTTTTGATAAAATTCAATTACATTATTCATGGATACTCGTGTGTTATGTTGCCATATTTTTGAAATATTTTTGTTCTTTTCAAATTCAAAAAAATCACTTAAGCTATATTAAGTTAGGAAATAATTGTTTCTTTCGTCAGTGTACAGTAATAGCACATTTATCACTAATGTCGTCTAGTTCTTAACTACTGCATCGCAGTTGTATGCAGCGTCCATTCTGCGTCGCAATTCGGTAATAGTAGAACGTATGAGAACACGGCTCAATATGCCATAGAAGGAGATATGTGTTGTTTATAACTTGATTTTGCACTAATATTCAAAGAATAAAAGTAATCAAGGTAATAAATAATAAAGTTAATATAATACTTATTTTTCTAAATTTTGGTAGTCATTTGTGTTTATGCATATAAAACACAAGTTGAAGTAGATTTGGTAAAATTGTAGAAACATACCGTTATCGGAGTAAATTTTAAATTTTTCGAAAAAAGACCGAATTAGAATTTTAAAAATTGATTCTTCTTGGCAGTTCACGATTTTCAGTGTCAATTTGATAATATTATTATTATGTTGAAAACTTTGTTTGCGTAAAATATGTATTGTACAAGCTTATAAGCATCATCTTCAATTATAAAATTATGTGTTCTCCAAAACAAGTAGAGAAAAAATTCTTCATATTATACATATTTTTCGATAGGAGTAAGATGAAGAACTGCGGATTTGATCGCGCTTTGTTCTTTATACACCGCAGTTAACTACGGTTCTGCATATTGCAGATACGATTGACCGCGGTATTCTTACCGCTCAAAATTGCGGTTTCAAAAGCGAACCGCGATCTACGTATAATGATGAAAGTGACTATCAGTCAGGAGACCAGAGTAATCATAATTTGAACCGAATTTTTTTGACATTACTTGCTCCCATAATTTAACATCGGTTTTAATAGATCATATGACGGCTCAAAGAACGATGCCTTATTAGTATTAGTTTGTTCAAATTAGAATTACAGTTAGGCATTCTTTTTTGAGAAAAAGATTGTTACAATGTAAAGAGTCTCAAAGTGCCAATGAAATATTGACGCATAACTGAGACTAATGATGATGTTGGCATTAGGAGTATCCTGCTGCTAATCATTCAGATTAGCTTGATTAATAGTAGTTTATATTAAAATAAAATAATTGCTAACGAAGTCAATGAATAAAGTAAATTGTTAACAAAATAAACTCTTTATATCTAGAATGTGTAGTTTGTAAAAAAATTTCAAATTGTGAGATGAAATATGAGGCATCCCTTGAAAGTGCAGATTCAGCTTTGACTCTTGTTTGAATATCCTATACGGATAAAACGTAAGATATTTTAGCCGATTATACGGATCGTGCTTGTTGAAAGGGAATATTTTATAATACATAATCTTAGCTAAATTATGTACTATTCAAATAGATACGTTTCATACATGAATATTATACAGAAGAGAAATAATTTGATGAAATTCTTTAATTCTTTAAATTTATTTTAGTTTTGAATTATTGTTAATTTATTATGCAATTGAATTAAATTGGAAGTAGATAGAAATTGACGTACTCAATAGAGATTGATGCAAATACTAGATTAAGGTGTTTGTCGAAGGAAGAAATATAGACGTAGAAGGTATCAATAGCTTTTCTGCTTATATCGTCCAAATCGAGATGTATATAACTAAAAGAAAGTTGTTCTTATCTTATTCTGACTTTAGGTATTATATATGCTGATAACAACGAATTTTTTTCGACTTTCAATGCCATACGAAGCCATGGCTTTGTTTGCATCATATTTTAAGTAAAACTATGGGTTTCTCCACCATTTTCAGAGTGCCTTAGTCAGTTTATAGTTTTAAAAATGAAGAAAGCGCGTCTGTTATAAGATATCACATGACCTATAATAAATATGAAGAACTCAAAAAACACCAAGCATAGCTGCAGCTGAAGAGAATTTTAAGATTTCTGAGAAATTTTCATCAGTCTTGTCTCAGAAATTTCCTAGTCTTAATCAGAAAAAATGTTACGTTTTATTGATCTATAAACATCATCATGTAGTTTAGTAGAACTACCGGAGTGTAAGTATAAGGTACTAAGTTCGAACCTCACACACCCTCAAAAAAATTCGAAGGACTATAGGTATGATAGGAGTTGACCGCGGTATATGATAGTTGCAACTGCTCGTACTCAAGAGTTATAGAATAGATGTCAGAGATATTCATAGATAGTCTATATCGATAAGGGTATGAATTTATTTATTTTCAAAAACTGTTAATAACTGCGACTTTAGGCGGTTTTCAAAACATAATTAAAGGTTTGAATCCCGCGGTGCGTATTCACCGATTAGAAATGCGATTCTCGACACCACAAATAGTCATGGTATCTAATATAAATTTTTTCTGTGGGTCGTAGGAAAAATGAAGTAGTGAACTGTATTTTAAGGACTAATATATCCTATTAGTAGTGATCGTAAAATAAAATCTTTGCAGTTTTATAGCTATTGATCTAATGATTTTAGAACCCTAGGTTTAAATTCCACGATCGTATGCGACAGTCATATGGCCCCAAACAGGCTAGAACAAAACGAATCAACTTAAATCATAATACGTCAATCAGATCGCACAATTCAGCTTAAGTCATCTTTTTGAGATGATTTAAATTTTAATGCATCAAATCACATTTCTTAATTCAGCATTATTTTTTCTAGTCTGTTTGACTCCTAATACAATGATCGTATACGATACACTACGACTATATACAGTCGTTGTAAACGACCGCCGAGTACGAGCATCATATTTTGGTAGTGTAATTACTTGTTGTATCTTCTCTGTGCATGAAGTTTATGCAATCTATATTATATTTTACATTCAGGTACTTTTTACATAAATTAAATCAAACTTTTCCTTTAATATTAAACTCGGACCAAAGGAAAAAAGACGAGACTTCCATATTTCCAGAGTGCAATGGAAGTACAGAGAAGTCAAGTGAAGTACAAGGGTGGACAGGGAGTATAGGGTCCTTCTGCAGTTTAGCCACACCATTACACTGATTGGTACATTGCACACAGCAACCAGAGTGAGGGAGAGGGCGAGAGCGGCTAAACTGCAGCAGTAACAGTATTTTAAATATATTCATATTATGATTCAGAAAGATCGCTTGAAACCACTTTAAAATTTCTAAAATAGCTTGAGTTGCCACAAAGTACTGGTCATATATATTGAAAATGATACACAATAAGATACATGGTCACCTATGCAGCAGTGCACAGCCATTTATACAACGTTGTACTATCTATTGCTAGCCCTGAGTAGCTCTTATCTATTGAACTGAGCAACGAACGCATTAATAAGTTGTAATTGAAAGAAATATTGGGTTTTTATTGTCCAGGTTATTTTAAGCGATACATCGAACAATAAGTATTGATTTATTTAAATAAATTTCATTTCTTATTTTTAGATCAAAAGCATATCAACCCGATGAAAAATTTCAATACCAAGTCTACAAGTAAGAGTGTAAAAAACTGAGTATTACCCTAAAATATGGGCTCGGGGTATAGTGTAATCACAAGCAATTTTTTTTAAATACTATTTCAACTACAACAATTCTTTTTCTTTCGTTCACTCATACATATATATAACTATATATAAGAGTGAATGGGGAAAAAAATCTTCTTGTGGATGATTGATACGACAATTGATTATATTTAAAAAACTCCTATACTTCATAAATGACTCTCATGATTGAGACTGAAACTCCGATAATCAGAGTTCCTCTTGAATATTTAAATATAATCAATTATCGTATAAATCATCCACGCGAACATTTTTTCCCCATTCACTGTTATATATACAGTTAATGTTTCTAATAAGAACAGATTTTTTGGAGGTCAGCATAATCTAATAAAATAATTCTAATTTTTAAAGGAGGAGACGGTCGATTATCATTTATCGATCCATCTCCTTTATATAATGAATTTATATGTTGAAAATATGAAAAATATTAGAAATAAACATTTTTAAATTAAAAATTATTCTCAAAACTTTTATTAAAAGTGAAAAAAAAAGAATTCAGTCTTAATCACTGATATTATTATCATCAAGATTAAAAGTAAAGAGATTCTACTTATCTTGAACCACTAGATTTTAATGTATCATGAGTCAAGGGACATTTTTTAATGTGGACTCATGAAAAATTTTTTTAGTTTAGACAAAAAAATGTCCATTTACTTAATTTTTTTAATTTTCTGAGTATTTTACATAGATTGTTCGTATTAGGAACATTGACTGTATATATATATATATATCGAGTGGGCCAAAAGTAACATAACAAAGATTTTTTTTCAATGTTTTTCTTTGTACATCGTCAGTTAGATCTTATATCTGTACCCATATATTAGATACTATAATTCAAATATGCAGCATATCATCAGTGTCTAGATGTAGTAATTTGTTCAAAAGCATTCGAATACAAGACAGTCAAAAATAAGGTAAAAAGTCTGAGCTTTAATGAAACATTTATTAAAACAATACATATCTGTGGGATATTTTTAACATTAAAGCTTTTCACAAATATTGTTCTATATGATCACCTTCTAAGTCCTTGCAAAGTTGCAATCGCTCAGGTACTGATTGACACGCTCTTCGACAAAATTCCATCGGCAAGTTTTGTATTTCTGTAATAATATCAGCTTTGAACGCTTGAATAGTTCGATGTTTTGTTCCATATACATGATCTTTGACGAAACCCTATAAAAATAAGTCGGCCGAAGTCAAATCCGGAGACCGTGCTGGCCAATCAATTGATCCACGTCGGCCGATCCATCGACTGGAGAACAGTCTATCCAAGAAGTCTCAAACAGATTGAGCATAATGAGCCGGTGCTCCATCATGCATGTAGAACGTTTTCCTTAAATTCATTTGAGGTTCAATAGCAAGAAGAATTTCTTTATTCAGCTTTTCAAGATAATTGTGTGCAGTCACAGTATCACGAAAGAAGAACGGACAGTTAATGCCTCCAGACCAAATTCTCGCCCATACAGTAACCCCCAGAGTATTCATATCTTGCGTAATGACGATATGAGAATTTTCTACAGTATAATAAACACAATTGTACCGATTGACGTGACCATTCAACTTGAAAGTAGCCTCATCGGCCCAAAGAATCGTCAGCAACCAAGTTCAGAAAAATATCGCAAAATCGACCAGGATCATCATCGCTTAAATCATGTAGTAGACGAGGACGATAGGATTTCAATCCCAGCTCCTTCAGCATTCGACGAAGACTGGTTATAGACAGATTCAGCTCCAATGACGCTCTTCTAGTTGACGTTTTCGAACTTTCTTCAAATGCGACACAAATACGTTCTCGATTTTCGTCGGTGCTATCAGATCTAGATCGACCAGATCTGGGTTCATCTGCGGCACTTCCGGTTTCGTCAAACTTTCGTACAAGATTCAAGATGTTGTTTCGAGCTGGAGGAGCTCGATCGTAATGGTCCTGGAACTGACGAGCAACTTCAGCTGCATTCTGATGAGTGACATCCTACTTGACAGTCTCAATTCTTTCTACCGTGGAAAGACGAGAGCGTTCACTCATGATTAAAAACAATCTGTAAAAGATTAAGCATTACTAGACTTAAATGGTCGTTTATCTCTTATTTTTATCCGACCTTATTGCACATATGACCACACATAATGCTTGAATAAAAACGCACAGTCAGGAGTATGTGGAGAGTCGATAATACAAAAGAAACAAAAATGAATCAGTGGGTGGAAGATTAAACCACTTATGCTATTGTCTACAGATGCCGTCGCTAGTACATATATAAATATTCGTGTATTTGTACGCTTGTAAACAAATTAACACATCTAGATATTGATAATATGCTGCACATTTGAGTTATATCATCTAGTATATGTGGTATAAATATAAGGTCTAATTGACGATGTACAAAGAAAAAAGGAAGTGGCTATGTGCACTAGGATATGTATAAGCAATAAATTACTGAATATTAAGTTATACTATGGCTTAATACGTATTTGATTATTAATAAGTTTACTTTATTATTTGTTTATCAAATTCAAATAAAGTACAAATCAAATGGCATGATTTCATGCGTATAGAAAAAAAAGTGAATACAAATAACGATTAACTAATTGAAGAACACTTCTAGCACTTCCTCCAAGGACGGCGCGAAAAGACCAGAACAGGGCGGTAGTATCGAAAACGGAGAAAGATCAAAAAAATTTTTTTTTTCTGACTTGACTTCTGAAAAAATCCCCCGTATGTTTCGATTTTCAAGTCCGAGATCGGCGAAATCGTGCTTCTCAAGTGGAGAACACAGGTAAGTTCCAAACAGGAGATACGAAAGCCCAAAATCGGAGAATATCAGTCATATTTTTCCAAACGCAGGAGAGTATCCTCCCCAACCTTCCCCCTCCGCTCACAACGCTCCTGGATTCCTCTATTACGTTTTGAAGAAAATGGTTGATTCTTTTATTATTTTCAATTCATTGAACGAAAACTATATCACGTAGTACTATTCTTCTCTATTAAATGTACTTTTTTCCTGTTCAAAAAACTATAAAACAAAAGATTCTATTTCTTTCTGGATAATTAGCTTATAAAACAGGAGGTCGAAAAACATAAAGAGTCAATTTGCTTGGAGTGTGAGAAGTACTCTTTAATAAAATAAATTAATCTTCACCTTAATCATTTCTGTATTGAGCGTTATTGGCACCTTTATAAATAAAAAAAAATGAAGTGATAACTTTTGGAATGAAAAGAGTAATTTAATGTAGTCACATTTATAATACTAAATAAATATTATTGCACTCATTCTTAGCATCTATTATAAAAAGTCTGTCAATGTCTTATACTTAAATCCAAGTCTTTATTTGTGTTCAAAGATATATTTATACTAGTCTGTTAGTGTTGACTCTTGATTTAATACTCAAAAATGAGTAAGCAGCTCAGTACAATTATTCCGCTACAAAAACATAGAAACATGAAGATTTTTCCCAAAAAATATAACTATAAATTTAATAAAAAATGAATTCGATTTGTGATCCGTATACTTGATAAATAAAAAGTTTTGCTTTCATTTAGAAATATACAGCGTAAAATTCACGATATCGATTATCCATTATTTACATTCACTTTTGCTACTTCTCTTTCTTATGTAGATGTTTCATCCATACTGTTATATAATTTGATTTGTACTTAATTTTAATTTTATAAAAAAAATATGATAAAGTAAAATCATTATTAATCAAATACATATAAGGTCATAGTATAACTTAATGTTTAGTAATTTATTGCTTATACATATTCGAGTGCACACAGCCGGCTGACTATGTACACTCGAGTGTACACAGCCACTTCCAAGGAAAAATTGAAAAAAAATCTTTATTATGTTACTTTTGGCCCACCAGGTATTTGAGAGAACGAAAGAAAAGAATAACGAGAGAGAGAAAAAGAATCGTTGTAGTTGAAATAGTATTTTTTCAAAATTGCTTGTGGCTACATTATACCTCGAGCCATATTTGAGGGTAATACTCAGTTTTTTGCGCTCTTTCTAATAATACCACTCTTACTTGGTAGACTTGATATCGAAAGTTTTTCACTGAGTTGATGGAATTTTTTTCTTTTACGCTAAAATTTTATTTACTTTAAATCAAAGTTTTATTTATTTTAGATTAGAGTTTTAATTTATTTTTAGATTAAAAATTATAGTTATTTTAAATTGAAGGTTTTGTTATTTTTAAGTTATTATCAACAATAAATGAAGTAATAGTTGGTAGTTTAAAGAAATCGGGGTGTCCATTCTGGCTGAATATCCTAATTCTTTATTTTCTCATGCAACTTCTTTCATATATAAAAAAACTATGATCTTTTTACAAAAACGTGTTGAAAGATCATAGTTTTTCTTATATATCTGAGAGAAGTTGCATGAGTAAAAAAAGAATTGGGATATTCAGCCAGACGGGACACTCGAAATATTAACTTTTATGTATTTGTAGACGGGTTAAGGGTAGGAGAAGCTTATAAAGATATGATGAGAAACGACGTCGTAACGTTCGTCCTGGGAGACTCTCGAAATTCAATAAACTAATAAGGCGTCGATGTTCTTCAAAAAATACCCATCTGCCTTTTATTTTAAAATGGGCAGTAGTTGTATAAAAAAATGCGCATATATTCCAAAAGAAACAGTTGACATTTTGATGTAAAATGTCGATGATAATGCTAAGTATTAGCATAGAAAACGAATGAAATAAGCCAACAATATCGTCAAAATTTTGTCAGATGCTATAATTAAAAGACATAAATCAGAAATAATTTGAATGATATTATAAATATAATAAAAATGATAAATCAAAAAGAGTGATATCAGAATACTAAACCTTATTTTATATTTTATATTTTTTCTGTATAATTAACTTCAGAAATTAAATAAATGCAAATAATATCGTCGAAGAATAATACACCTTATTCAAAAAATAATAATAATAAGTTAAAATATATTCATTTATATATAATATATACATTTGATAATCTATTTGCTCATGGTTTAGTTTTTATTATTCCATTATTAATAATTATAAGTATATTTATTGTATTAATATTTAGTATAATTTATTATTATACTAAACAAACACGTAATTATGAAGATGCATTATGGGAAACATTTACACGTGTACTTGATCCATGTGCAGCAGCACATGATGAAGGTTTAAAACATCGAATTATATCTGGAGTTGTTATACTTTGTGGTCTTGTTATTGTTGCAATATTAATTGGTTCAATTGTAACTTTTATGGAGGAAAAATTAAATAAAGTAAAAAAAGGACATACAACAGTTATTGAAAAAAATCATACAAGTAAAATTTATTAACTATTCAAACAGGAAAATTTATCTCTTTTTCTTTGTTTTTTTTTTCTGTTTAGTAATTTTAGGATGGTCACCAAAAATATTTGATATTATTAATGAATTAATTATTGCAAATGAAAATCAACGTAATCCTTCAATTGTTATTTTGACATTGAAACATCGTAATGAAGTTAAATATATGATTGAAAATAAAATAGATGATTCAAAAAATACAAGAATTATTTATAGATATGGTGATCCACTGTCTGTACGTAAAAAATTATTTTGTCAAACATGATCTAAAAGAGAGTATTGAAGTGTTTAGGGATAGAAATTTGGACCCAACCTCCCTCTCCGCAGATTATGATCGACATCTTAACTAATTAATTAATTGAGCGTCACAGACACTGAATTTAATAACGCATAGATATAATTCGCTCCACTTATTCGCTCATTTTGTAAACTAAACTCTCAGCGCCCCCCCCCCCCCCCCCTCATCCCAGAATAAAAGGTCATGTCCTTATACAGTTTCTCGGCACATCATTACTTTTCCTATGGTCTTCTAATTAGGGTGATCTTCTAATATGTCTCAAGTTTAGAATATCCTATGTTTCAATAAGTTTCATTTTTATTTATTTTTATAATACTACAGACAAATTTTTTTCCCACATATCGGGTAGAGTCTTTTGCTTTGTATTGTTGTCAAGATTTTGATTGTGTTGTTCTGTGGCTTTACGAGCTTCTTCTTCAATACGTTGATCATCGGCTATATTTATGGATCTTTGTTGGTCGAATAATCGACATTGACCGTATCAAAACAATAGCCTGGTATGCTTGGAGGTCGTACCAGACTGTTATCATTCCACACATATCCCAGTTCAAGAAATGATGCCATTGGATCAATACTGTTCAGCGTGCGAGACCAGGCTGATGATACAAGTCGAGTGCATAATATTCGCGATTGTGCTGCAGTTAATCTGATTTTCGATCGACCACCGTTTTTTTCAATCCATTCTTCAGCACATTCGTAATGATGATGTTTGAATGTAGAAAATACATGAACATCCAATGACTGAATGTACATTGTATAAGCTTTCGGTACTACCGCAACCCCGTCTTGTGTGAACAACTTACGATCGGTTATTGAATGCTTTTGGTGTGAAGAACATTTTGACAATAAATGCATATTACATCTTTTCGTTGTCGCTCACCTGACCTTTTCCTTTGAACTAGACAATTGGGCCCACACGAGTGTTATCTTTAGCAAATAGTGTTAGTATGACAGTATAAAATCATTTGTCTGATATGTGACTTTCAATTTCAGTTACTGTGATCACATCATTGATTGATAATTTTATTTGGTCACCGAGTAAACTAACGAGGGAAGGTCCCTAAGTGTGAGTCTCCATTTTGAATCGGGTATTTATCATTTTGTAGAGCTCAGTGAGTATAGTAACCATGTATACAGAATTTCTCCCAATGGTGAACTTTTCAGGGATAATGAGTATACGTGGTTACTATACTCATTGAGCTCTACAAAATGTTAAATACTCGATTCAAAACGAAGACTCACACTTAGGGACCTTCCCTCATAAGAGGACTTTCGTCTATGTTTACCACGTCACGAGGTAAGAAGGCCCCCGTAACACCACGTTTTGGATCCCAAGTACTAGCACGTCTGATATATGTATGAAATGAATTGACAAGTAGATGAGCTTCATTGAGTGGTACCCTCTGTTGTCTTTTTGGTTTTTGCAGAGAGAGATGATAGCGGCGCATGAATCGACCATATCACTGTGTCGATGGTGGATGCTTATGCTTGAGTTCGATACAAAGTTGTTTGCCACGTCGTTGTAACTGTTTGAATGTTACTTTTTCTCGTTCAACAACAGTGGATGTTGTCATTGTAGATACATTTTGACTGAATTGTAGGAGCAGTGCGACGTTCCTGAAACCATTCGAGAGGCAGTTTATCCAGTTCCGGATATTGTAGCTTGCGTGATGGACTCTCCTCCACCAAGTTAGATACAGTTAATGATGAAGAAAGCAAGGACAATTGATACAATATCTGCATTCATATTATCTGGATCTTTATTGAGTTGAGTATCATATGAGTTCAAGACTAAATTCGACTGTTGAACATCAGTTGCGTCTTCGTTTGTGATGTGATATGTGGCGATCCTATTCGAATCTCAGAAATTACAGACTCATTAGAAGGCCGTGACCTTCTAATAGGGCGTTTGAACTTTTGTTTGAGGATGGTCGTCTATTTTGGTGGGGGGGGGGGGGGGGTTTATAAAGGATCATTTAAAGAATATTTTCCCTCAAAAATATAGTTTTTCGAAAAATTTTAACCGAGAACTAGAAAACATTGATTCAAACTTTTTTGGATAATATTTATCTGACTGTTTTCTGAGTCTCTTTCATAATAGTGAATGTTGAAAAGAACTTTTTGTACAATTTTCTATTTTATTGCCTACATCTAAATATCAGGAGTAACGCTTGTCACCTTCAGGACCCGCTTGACCCTCGATTGAGTATGTTCTGATCGTTTTTCTTTCATGATAAACCTCCATCGTGTTATCCACTAAACACCACCCACAATCAATCATCGATCTCTGGTTAATCTGAGACCATCAAACGTTTTTTCACCTTTGATCCCGTCTCGATGGATGTTTTTTTGACTTTTGACTCTGTGACAAGCTAGTACACGCATTTTTTTGTATAACTTTCGTTCGGTCGAGGGAATAAATAAATGATTTCATTATATTTTATTATTTTTAGATCAGTGATTTAAATAAAGTCAGTCTTAATCAAGCACGATCAATAATTATACTGGCACCGGAAACAAACAATCCTGATGTTAGAATAATAAAAACAATATTAGCAATTAGAAATCATTCACGACGAAATGGCATTAATTTTCATATTGTAGCTGAAATAAAAGAGCGAACCAATTTAGAAACAGCAATGATTGCAGGTTTTTATTCGTTTTTATATAAGTGATTCAGTTGAATACAAAATATTTGTTTTTTGTTTTAGGCGGAGATGAAGCAGTTTTTGTCTATACCGATGAAATAATTGCACGTATTATAGCTCAATCATGTCGACAAAGTGGTTTAACTGTAATATTAGAAAGTTTATTATCATTTAAAAAAGATGAGATTTATTTTAAACATGAACGTGCACTTGTTGGTAGAACATTTTATGATGCTCTATTTTCATATAATAAATGTTCAGTAATTGGATTAATGTTATCCGATGGAACAGTTAAAATATTTCCGCGATTAAATACAAAAATAAATATTGATGATCAAATTATTGTTATCGCTGAAGATGGTGATAAAATTAAATTATCATCTGATTATTTATTACGTATTGATAATACATATTTAAGATCAACATCATCATTAGTAATTAATCATAATGGAATTGTATTAACAACACCTATGACTAAAGGTGCAATAAAAAGAATTGAACGAAATCTTATACTCGGATGGAATAATAAAGCTCCATTAATTGCTAAAGAATTAGATACTTATGTTACTCGTGGTAGTGAACTACATATATTAACAAATTCTGATAAAATAACAGAATTTATAAATAAACAATTAGTTAATGAGTTAACAGAACAACAAATATTTATACATTCTGGAAGTTTAATAAATAAATTTGATTTAGAAAAATTAAATCTATTTTCTTATGATTATATTATATTATTAGCAAATGAAGAAAGTGAACAAGAAAATTTAACGGAAGAAGCTGATGCTGAATGTTTAATTTGTTTATTATATTTAGAAAATATTATCAAAAAATCAAATATTAAAAAAGCATTTAGTATAATAACAGAAATGTCTGATATACGTAATCGTCCATTAGCAAATATAATATTTATCGATGATTTTGTTGTTAGTCCAAATTTAATATCAAAATATATTTCACAATTATCGGAAAATAAAAATATAAAAAAAGTTTATGATATTTTATTAACAGCTGATGGTCCTGAGATTTATTTATGTTTAGCATCGATGTTCGTTCCATTAGGAGTACCAATTAGTTATTATCAAATTTTACAAGAGACATTAAAATATCAATGTTTGGCAATTGGTTATAGATTAATGAAATATTTACATGATGAAACAAGATCTTTTGGAATTGTTTTAAATCCAGATAAACAAGAACAAATTATGTTTTCACAAAATGATAAAATTATTATTTTAGCTGAAAACTTTGGTTTACGACGGGTTGCTCGTTTTACACTTGACTGCAGGACACTTGCTCACAAGACATAAGCTCGCAAGAGACACTTGTCTGCAAGGAACAGTTGCACGCTGAGCATCTCCCCACATAACCTGTGCTCACCGTTCGATATAAGTCATCTTCGTGCGTCGTTCTTATGTATTTCAATAAGTTTTTCCCTTCCATTCTACTAATTACTCATATATATGAGAATTTTTCCTTTCTTATAACTTACCAGCCAGCCGTCAAACTATCTTATGTACTATTTCTGTTTTCACTGCATTAATTTATTTAAAACTTTTATTGCACTTAAATGTATTTTGTAAAGGTCATCAGAGATGAGATCGGCACCGGATAGCAGCCAACCTATGGCAGATTGATCATGATCAAATGACTATTTGGTCACCAATCTATCTTATTTAGTTTCCTACTTTAATCAGATTAAATTATTCAAAACTTCTTTTGGTTTGAAGCGCAGAGTTGGAGTCGTTATTGGTTACCGGTCAATATGAGAAAAGCGCTAATTAGGGGTGCACATTTACTTTACTTTTACTTTAAATAAATAAGGTAAAGTAAATACAATATTAATTATTTACTTTAGTAGAGTAAATAAAATATTTATTATTTACTGTTGAAAAGCAAATATGTAGTTTTCTTTTAATGGCGATAAATAAGTAATTTCTATGTCTGCTACACTCATGTCTAGGCTCTGATCAATCTGAATGTTTTATGGCATCTTCTATTTTTTTGAACTAGAATCACGTCGTCTAATTATTCATTACGTGATTCGTTTGAATCATGATTGTTCTCGATATTTCAATTGTTTGTTTCACTTTCGTAATCTTTATTTCTTTATCGATAAATCTACCAATAACAATGAGAGAAATAAAATCAATCGTATGAGAATAGAGAGAAAAAAGTGTTAGACAGTAAAACATTTAAGAGTAACAAAACAAATAACGAAAAAAATATAAAACATAAAAGCAGCAACAAATACGCCAACAAAATATAGGTAATACTTAACGATAAACAGTAATAATGAAAGATAGTATATCAAGTGTAACAACAAGGCAAAAATAAAACTTGATCCCAAACAACAAAATATCATTAACAGTGGCACACAAACGACAGTATAACAACTTAACAAAATCACAACAACAGTTTACTCCACACAGTAAATCATCATGAATAATCATAACTAGAATAGCTATAAATGAATAACAACACGGATATGGAGAAAGGATTTACCACAAGATTGAGAAAGAGTTTTAAAATTTACGGATAGTTTTGTTCCAGTTCATCAATTAAATATCGATTTTTTAATACTAGTATATAACGAAGCGTTCGAGACGAAAGTGAAGAACGCTGTTTTCTATTTATGTAGCTGACTACATTGAATAATGCCTCGCTACTTATAGATGTAGCTGGTATAACATTTATTGTACGCACAAGATTTGCTAATCGAGGTAGATTCTTATCATTTTTCATCCAAAAACCTTGAAAATCGTCCACAGATTTAGCTGACTTTATGTAAGTACTAATTTCTTCATCTAAAGTCATTGCTGGTGCAGTTGTTGTTGCTGTTGGCAATGTCCAACCGCAAGCAACTGCTAATTTTTGAAGTGCATTAGGTTTTGTTGTTGTTACCTGTGGTATTGATAATGATGATGAGGTATTATGATGAATTGATGAGTTGTTTAATTTTTCGAAATATAATCTTTTTTGCTGATTTACGTTCATTATCATCCATGTATTTGTAGATACTTGGATCCGAGAAAGCTGCAACCTAAATTAAGGTGAGAGATTTTAGAATTTTATACAGAATAAAAGTAGAAGATGTTGCTGAAACATTATATAAAAATTTGAAAAACATATTACATAAATCTATTTTTATCGGAGAGAAGTATTTCTTAAAGCTATCTACGCATGAATAGTTTATTATCATCTATATTCTAAACACCGAACGTAATACGACTCACTAAATCAAGCACAACATCATGACTTTACACTCTTTAAAGTAATTATCACTCATAGAAAACAATGTATAAGCTTTATCCTGGTTGATTGCGACAGTTCTGGAAGATTGTATGTAATTCTCTGTCCATGTTAAACTTTTCTATACCGAGATTTAAATAACCCTAGACGATAAAAATGGATTCTTCTTATTTGCAGCTAAATTAACGATTCTAAAAATTAAGCTAATTAGTTTTTCTACGTATATGCGTAATATATTCAGATAGTTTATACACTATCTGATTTGTTTAAGTAATTCGAAATACTTCAGTAACAAACTAGACCTACACTACTAAATAAATCTGTGTTTTACCATATAATCAGATACATGGTATTGTATATGTTAGTTATCAATGCATTGTTTTAAGAAAGTATACTATACTAAAGTGAAAAATACACTTTCGACAAAAGCATACAATTCGATAGTGTCAAGTTATTGGAAGTGGCTATATCCACACCAGTGTACATAGTTGTGTGGCTTTATACACATAGATAGGTGTAACAACCTGGTATATATGAAACCATTATAATTTTATATATATGTCGGAGGTGACTCTCAAATTTAGGTCAATCTTAGATTCGCCTTGGTCATTCTCAGATCCGAGCTTAGACTAGTCCATTCTAGAATATAAGTTTGGCCTAACATCGTTCTAGCCAATCTCGGACTTCAGAATGGTCTAATCCAATCTCAAAACTCACTAAAATTGTCAGTTCAATCCGAGATTCGCTTGTTTTTTCAGGTTCATCTAAGTTTGGCCTAATCGACACTGAGATATTTTATTTCTTCGGGCCAATCTAAGATTCTCCTAGGTCAAAACAGGATAGAGTATTTAATAACTCAAGCCACATCTGACTTTTATAAATAAATTGCGTAGAAGAGTGAAGAATAATATTGACATTAACAAAATAGAGACTAAAGTCCTTTATTTCTTACATATTTCTACACTAGATGGAATTTTTATTGGCATATATTGAGCAGAGATATTGATTACTTTTACAAGCGCCTCGGTGAGTTTACATTGAGGGGCGTATTTAAGGAAAAGGAGGGCTAATGGGCTCGATGGATTCTTTCAGAAAATTTCCTGAGAATATTTTAGTTCTTTGTTCTTTAAGCTTCAAAATATTTCTTTTAAAAGGTTCTATTTGAAGTGTGAGAACAAAAAATTCGATTTCGTCCTTCTCTCATGGAAAAATCTCGAATATGTCCTTGATTATACCTTGCTTTGCTGAAACAACAGACACAATTGATAGTGTTACAAAACTAGAATTCCAACGCCCTGCTTACAGGTATTTCATCTAAATCAGCCTACTCTACACCAACGAGCTGACAAAACTCAGCAGTGGAACCCATAAAAAGGCTTTTAGTATATCATTTATCGATAATTGCATAAGTACACGCAACGTTTTTAAGTGTAAACCTACATCTCATTTACAATGTACGACCCTCATTTTCATTCTCTCGAATTGTTCTACACTTCAAACAAGTATTATTCGATCACTGAAATTTAACTGTCTTCTTTGACAAATTTATCCTGTTTTGATCTAGGGGAATCTTAGATTGACCCGAAGAAATAAAATATCTCAGTATCGATTAGGCCAAATTTAGATGGACCTGAAAAAACAAGCAAATCTCGGATTGAACTGACAATTTTAGTGAGTTTTGAGATTGGACTAGACCATTCTGAAGTCCGAGATTGGCTAGAAAGATGTTAGGCCAAACTTATATTCAAGAATGGACTAGTCTAAACTCGGATCTGAGAATGACCTAGGCGAATCTAAGATTGGCCTAAATTCGAGAGTCACCTCCGACATATATATATGTCGTAGGCCAATCTCGGATTCAGGCCAATCTAAGATTCGCCTAGGCCATTCTAAGATCCGAGTTTGAACTAGTCCAATCCTGGATTATCGAGAAAGTTTTCATTAAAACTCTCGTAGCTTTTGATATAGACATCGGAATGAAATTTTTCTTGCTGAACTATGTTGAGGCAGCAGTGTTTCTGGTATTACAATCGTTAAAGGAAATATTACACTCGGACTGTGACGCTCATGGATAAAGTCCCATAAAGCCTGGTCTTCAATGAAAAACTAGCCGTAACTTTATGAATTTTACTTTCATTTCTCCATTGACGATTGTAATACCTGAAATACTACTGCCTCAACATAGTTCAGCAAGAAAAATTTCATTCCGATGTCTATATCAAAAGCTACGAGAGTTTTAATGAAAACTTTCTCGATAATCCAGGATTGGACTAGTTCAAACTCGGATCTTAGAATAGCCTAGGCGAATCTTAGATTGGCCTGAATCCGAGATTGGCCTACGACATATATAAGATTATAATGGTTTCATATATACCAGGTTGTTATACCTATCTATGTGTATAAAGCCACACAACTATATACACTTGTGTGGATAGAGCCACTTCCAAAAAATATTTACCACAAAACAATTTTAAAAAAAGCTTCTTGGTACTCTGTAGGAGTATAATTTTCATTCCCTTATTCGTAAGATGCAGAAATACTCAATAAATCCGTACTAACATTACTCACTGATGAAGTAGATATCTAAATACAAATGATGAAATGAATTCTGAACTTATCAAAATCCACGGTGCCCAGATTGAGTAGTGGAAATTTTATTTAAAACAAACGAGAACGAAAAATACAATTATAGTAATCTTAAATTATTGTAAGTGCTCATTCTCTTAGTATAACATTAACTATAAGAAGTCAGTCAATGATGACATGAGTCAGATTGTGACGCTGATAAATCATGAATATTAATGATTTTAGAGAGAATGAATTTTAGAATTGCCATACTTAAATAGTCCTTAAGACGTTCAATTCAACCCACAAAACATGGGAAAATTTCTATCGTCGAAAATCTTGCCAAATGGTTTATAGTCAGTTAAGGATGAGTGTATAGAGAAGTTTGATAATTATAAATCTTATTCGTTGTCAGAGAAGATGTTTTTATTTTATAAAATAGTCGTTCTCCATTGAGGCTTGAGCACTCTCTTTCTATACATACAACAGCAATGTGATTGAATCTTCCTTACAAAAGAAAAGTGTCTGACTAATGTATTCAAACAATGCACAGGCACTTGGGATGCTCAAGTGAATTGCATGGAATGACGACCGCACATACGAATACTTATTTTCGCATCGCAAAAGCACAACATTTCGTTTTGAAAGCAAATTAAAGTTCGCCATAGACTTAAAAAACGTTACTTCCTCCGTTACTCTTGCTTAAATACCAAGCGCAAATAGTTACCTCTGAAGCATTTTCCTTCATTGTCTACATTATAAAACATTACTGTCAATCATGGGCAACGGTATTTGTACACCATCGCCAACCAAGATCATCGTTCCTGAACTCAAGGAAATTAGTAAACTTTATCATACATGTGAAGCAGGCGATATTGAAGCTGTTAGACAAATACTTCTGACAACACCTTATGCACAAGTAAATTGCCTTGAACCAAACGGTAGTACTGCTCTTCATGTTGCCACGTCGTTAGGACATGCCAATATTGTGAAGTTACTAATACAAGAGTTTGGAGTTCCATCTCACCAAAAAAACCAAGAAGGACTCACAGCTTATGAAGTAGCAGATCAAGAAATTAAAAAGCTCTTTCAACGACCTACGAACACCGATCGATTTAGCACCAATGCGGAAAACTTCATTCAAAGTCTTTTCTTAAAGTTTTTTCAAGGACAACCTGTAGAACCTTCTCCTTGGGTTAAAGGGACAGCTGGTTCACATAAAGTCAAACTTTTAGAAGGCAAAACGAAGATGAATAAAGTTGTTAATAACAATCCTTCACTTGAACTTGGACTTAATCCAGGAAGCGTGCTTTTAAAAGCGGTTGTTTATAATAAAAACTCAGTGAAAGAACAAGTAAAACCATTGCGAGGTTTCGTCGACACCTTTATCCCGATGGATCATAGTGAGTATCAAAAAGCTCATCAATGCCTTGATGATTTTGTGAATACGAAAAGAGTGGAACCACTTCTTCGATTATATTCATTAGAAACACCTTTCTATTCAGAAGTGGGTAATCCTGAACGAAGTTATTTTTTATTAGCACCACTTCAACGTAACTTACTTGCACTGAAAGAACGTCACTTTCAAGGTATTTCTTATCGTGGTCTGACAATGAAAGAAGAAGATTTATATGATTATCAATGGGCGTTAGATCACAAAGGAAGTGTGTTGACTCTGCAAAGCTTCGTCTCTACTACCACTGATATGGAAATAGCTCTCAACTATACTCAACGTAGAGCTGCATCTGATAAAATAACAGTATTGATGACTTATACTTTTCCAAAATCATGTGATACGGCCATCATTCTCTATAAAGTGTCCGATTTGGTGCCTTGTATATCCAACTATGAAGATGAACAAGAAGTTCTACTTTTTCCACAATCCATGTTTCATATTACAAAAATACAAAAAACAACAAACCCAGATTTAACACACATCCATCTCGAAAATGTCATGCCTGAAGTCCATGTTGTGTCTGAAGTAGCAGAAGTTGCCAAAAACGAAGCCATCAAGGCATTTGTTCCCAGATTATTTCAAGGACTTGTGCGTGAAGCAGTATCTTAATATAACTAATGTATTTTGTGTATTTCGAATGACAGTATTAAACAATTCAAAAAGCATACTCATAATGTCAAAATTGTAGTTTTCATCTCACTTCCATAGTGGAAAGTAGTGACAAAACTTCTTGTTCAATTTTTGTGTACTCAAAAATTGAATTCATTCTAGAGTCGATCAGTATGTCCGTCCGTCCGTCCGTTTATTCGATAACTCTTCCCAGTTACATTCAATTAAGCTGAAATTTTGTGCACAGAATTGTCTCATCAATATCTCGGTTGAGTTCAACGATGAGATGGATCCGTCAAGAAATAATTGAGTTATTGAAAAAATTGTCATTATTCACCAGACCATTCCTGAGGGGGGGTTACAGGGATTTTTTCAAAAAAAAATTTTTTTCTCAAAACTATTTAAAATATATATGAATCGACTCGGTTTTTAACGCTGATTCCGAATATGATATTAATTTTGAATGAAATCGTAGTTTTTCAAGTGAAAATTGCCTAAACAGGGTCTAAAAATGCACAAAATCTGTATCTTGAGGCCAGTGTACGTTATTATGTCTCAGGTGACTAGTGGTTTTAGGGTGTTCGAGATGCACGGTTTTGTCACTATTAATAAGAGTTATCAAATGGAAAAAATTTCGAACTCAATACCTATTTATATTGGTGCATTATTATGAAAATACTGATGTCTCTGTATATCATATATCTATCATAGATCCATGAGATTACCTATGATCATAATCTCGGTAGATACAAGCACAAATCTATTCTTAATTAACTCCTCCATACCCAGTTTTCTAAGCTGATCATGAATCTGAACTCAATTTGTGTGATTTCTAAAGATATTCAATCACTGTGGGAGTTGAATCAATGATCACTAGATAGGGTCGACTACAGTATCATCCATGGTAGCTTGCTTCCCTAGGTTTTGTATTCTTTCAATTCAGTGGTAAAAGATGTGTCGTTGATGAGATCTATGTCTTATAGAAAAATAAGCCTAAGATCTCGTGCACCAGATGAGAAAAATCCAAAATACTACCTCCCCGCAGTGTAATATTGCTTCGAATTTCCTCAGTTTTTGAATTCTATCACTTCTTTTATCTCAAAACTTACTCAGTTGAGTAGAATGAATTTGTAGACTAAACTGTTTTTTGTCCAAATGAGATGTCCCAAAGCTCAAATGGCCAATTCGTTCACGAGATAAGGTCAAAATGCTGAGCATATACTTAAGTTAGATAGTTGTTAGAGAGTTCGGTCAAAATCAATTTGTCGTCATTTATTTTTACTTTTTTACTGTTCAGTCGTGACATAAACCATGCGCTAATAACTAATAATGCATTCTACTTCAGTTTGACTTATATCTATAAAATTTTCTCGTTAGATGATTGAGATGGTCTACTCAAACAGTCCTTTTTGTGCACTCAAAAAGTTCATAGACTCTAGAATCGAACAGTGTGTCCGTCCGTCCGTTTACACGATAGCTTTTGAAAGGCTCATCCAATTGTCATGAAATTTTGTACATAGAATGATCTACTCAATATCTCAGTCGAATTCGAAAATGAGGGGAATTCGTTAAGGATTTGCAGCGTTACGGCAAAAATCTTCTCATTTTCTATGTAAATAATGACCTTTTCTAATTTTTTTCATCGATGTCGCTTGTTTATGTTAAAATTAAATTATTTTTATTAATAATTTATAATCATATCGATGTATTATTTTTGAATATGAATCTGAGGAATCTTCTACTATGGAGGCCAATTGAATTTCCTCCTTGATATTTTTTGTTTTTATTACTACAGTCTTCTTGTGTACTCAAAAAGCTCATATACTATAGAATCGGTTTGTATGTCCGGCCGTTTACACGATAGCTTCCGAGAGGAGAATCTTGTGAGGGTGAAATTTTCTACACAATTTAGTCTCATAGATATCTTGATCGAGTTCGAAGATGAGCCTGATTGAATGAGCCCTTCCTGAGTTATTGCAAAAATACTGATTCTTTCCTATGGTTTTTGTAGAGGAAGATCGATATATCGCCGTTCTCATAGGAAACGTTTCTATCAGAGTCGAATAAAACTCCATTTGTTATATACCATTCGATAGAGAATTTTATGATCTACAAAATGATATATAATATATAAAGAAATAAGAAGCGTAAGTTACCTATATTGCAAACATAATTGTACTGGAAGTGGTTCCAATGTTGTCAACGATCTCACTGACCCACAACTAGGGCTCTATCTTCCGATCACAGATATGTTACTTCGAAATTTTCTGGGTCGAAGAACTTGAATCTGTACTTTATTTACCACAAAATCCCATTGGTTGAATCAAAGGTGTAAGGTAGGGGGTCGTAACCTAAGTTTTTCTATTTTAGTGACCAGAAAAATCAAGTTTTCAAAAGCAGGAGGTAAATCTTTCTTTTCTATTAATTTATCGTGAGCCGGGGGCAAGGTGTAGCCTCCACTGGCCTCCTTATTTACGTCCTTGGAGAGAGAAGTAACCAATAAAAATCAAGTTATGAGAAAAATAGTTTTTCTTTGGTTAAATGAAGGCGGAGGCTTCAAATCTGGGTTGTATTCGATCCAAAATTCTTTCGGATAAACAACAGTCAACAGAAATCGTGCTCATAAAGACAATTTGTCCTGATAATTTTGGCATTCATACATTCTATGATGACTCATCTGATTCATACACTTTTTGCAGTACACATAACTTTCGGATAAAATCCGAAGTTTTCGCATTTATTTCATCTTAAAGTTATTTTTTTACTTTAAAATTCTTTTTTCCTATTTTAAAGCGCTTTCAAGGCAAGTACACGTAAGTAACTAATTCAATTAGATATCTATAAGTATGATCGAATATTTTTGTGGCTATTAGTGAAGACAAATTTGATGCTATTCACTTGTTGATAAAAATCTTTTGAGTTCCCTCACACTTTTATTTAGATATAAGTAGGGATGTAAGAATACAAATACAGTATTGGGGTATTGGCATTGGAGGTCATGGGGTATTAGTAATTTACGCGAACAGCACGAACATCCAACTTTGCAAGAACGCATATAAGTCATCTTTACGAACACTCACACTTTGGAGAGTTATGTTCACGAACACCCACTTTCTCAGACTTATAGTGAAAAAAAACCGTCTAAAAATGTGCAAAAATGACCCCTCACCATACGAATACCCAGAATCTCTCTTATTAACCATGCAAACAATCAAACTTGTCTTTATGAACACCCACAGAACTCCATAACCTACATTTTGACCCGAATATGTGCCATTCGTAAATATATTGTTCTAATAAACTTTTCTCTACAAGTATATCAGGCGAGTCTAAAAGTTCTTATAGTGATCCATTAACATCCAAAATTTCTCTTATTATACACGCAAACAATCCAACTTGTCTTTACGAACACCCACAGAATTTCATAACCTACATTTTGACCCGAA
>JAJEKB010021442.1:2137654-2159237 GCA_022393335.1 Macrotrachela quadricornifera | reverse complement strand
TTCGGGTCAAAATGTAGGTTATGAAATTCTGTGGGTGTTCGTAAAGATGACTTATATGCGTTCTTGCAAAGTTGGATGTTCGTGCTGTTCGCGTAAATTACTAATACCCTGATAAAAAAAACTCCCAAGACTTTTTAAGAAATTTAATAAATAAAAATTTACTACCCGGGAAATCTTTTGATAAACTAAAACCAAACCCTCAAGAAGCCGAATTAGCACATTTTTATTATAACCCAAAGGATCTTAAGATAGGAGAACCACTAAGACCAATCGTTTCAGGAATGAAATCACCAGCACAAAAAATATTGACTTTTCTCGATCAAATCATTCGCCCCATATTTGACAAGTTAACCCCTTATAGTTTGATAAAAGGTATAGAATTTCCGAAGCAATTAAAAAATTATGGAACAATAGACCAGACTCTTTTGTATAAATTTGACATTACGAGTCTATATACTATGATTCCGCAACAAGAATCAATTATAGCCGTATGTGAAACGTTGAGACAAAATGGAATAAATAAAATAAATGGGAAAATTTCGATATATACAGTGAGAGTTTTGTTTAAACATGTTTTAGAAAATGCTTTTTTTGTTTTACAGCTACCGCAACAAGAAGGTAAGTTTTTTAAACAAATCAGAGGAGGACCCATGGGATCAGAGTGTACTCAAGTCTTAGCAGATGTTTATATGCGAAAATGGGAGAAAACATTTTGTGAACAACAAATTAAAGAAGGGGAGCTTTGCTTTAGATTTAGGGATGACATTTTTCTTACAACTAGAAGGAATAAGGTACTAATAGAATTAGGTAAGATAGATAAAAACATAGGATTATCTTTTGAGACAGGACCATTCGTAGATTACTTAGATATTAGAGTTAGTGTAGAAATATCAAATTTTGGGACTAAGGTCTTTCGGAAATTAGCGGCACAACTGTATATTTTACCATTCATTTCATCACATCCGCCGCATGTGATGAAAAATATTCCCTTTTCGGCATTATTAAGAGCAGTAAGAGTATGTTCCCATATTGAGGATTTAACCGAGGAAATAGAAAAAGTTAGAATAATTCTTTTACTAAACAAATACCCACCTAAATTTATAGATAAACATCTTCAGAAATTTTTCGAAATTTTAACGAGACAAAAAAACTCTCAATTATTGTTAAGTGAGAATTATAGTGAGTTTAGAAATAAGGTTTTAGACCCTCAATGGAATAAAAAAGGTAAAAAATCAATAAATTTTAATAAAGATATTTTAATTCATTTTTCATATACTTCAAGTTTAGCCCGTTTTGGATCTAAATTTTATCAAATTTGGCAGGAAATTTTTGAGGATACCCAGTTGAGTGATATTTCAGTTATTTTCGCACATCGATTAACCGATAATTTAAAAAACATTCTAGTACATAAAAAACCATCAAAAAAACTAATAAAAAATATAATCGAAAATTTAGATGAATAAAAATAGAAAAATTATTTTGATAACAGATATTCGCTTTTTCCAATTTTATATTCTAGATTCATCAACAACAAATACACCAACTACGACTAGTATATTTTTTATATATACAAAAGTTTTTTATAATTTTGTTTATTGTAACATTTTCAAACTAGGTTCACAGTTTTTTGTATCTGTTATTTCAAACTAATTTTTTGTAATAGTGTATCCATTGAGTTGAGTTGAGTTAAAATGAGTCATATCCCATTGAGTTAGAGGTCAAGGTCAGCCGGACGAGTATAGATGAGCATAGAACAAGAACAGCTGGCGGACGAAAGTGAACAAAGAATGAGAATAGAACTATATAAAGATAGACAATATCAGTAGATAGTCATATAGCCTGAACAAAAATTCAAAACGCGTCGCTTCTATTACATTATTGGGTTATTCTACATTTAATATTTATTTATTCAATAAAATTATATAAAAAACAAAAGAGCTAAACATTTATTCAAACTTTGAAATACTATTTTTCTACTCTCATATAAAATCAAGTTTTTTCTTTTTTCTTACTTATTCAAAAATAAGAGAATCTTTTTTCTCACAAAAATTAATTAAAAATTGATCCACTTTTCACTAAAATTCAAAAAGAGTTCATTTTCATTAAAAATTCAATTTTTCACTAAAAGCTCAAAAAAAGTACACTTTTTCATTTAAACCTTAACTAAACAATAATTAGCTTGTTATTTTTTCTTATTATTCATTTTCTGCTCTTTAACTTATTTAAGAAAAGAATATATATATGTAGCAGTGGAAATTAAAATTTTAATTTTCCCTATAGGGCTGTTTAAAAGTCTACTATAGGAAAAATTAAAATTTTAATTTCTACTGCAACATATACATAAAAAAACAAAAATAAATTCACATACAATTTATGAAAACATCTCTTACTTATTTATTAATAATAAAAAAGTCTATCTTCTGTTTATCTACTTACTCATTGTTAATTCGCTTATTTAATATCTTCACCCTCACTCCGCATCCTCATCCTCACCCACCCTCAAAATTCACCAAAATACGAGGATGAGCGATAAAAATTTTTCGCAAACGCAGTTTGACACAGTTTTTTCTGCTCTACAACATATGTGAAATCAAATAAATCGGTAAACCATTTTTGAGCGCCATCGGTCGTGCCTAAGGGGGACTCACTGATATGGCGAAAAGACCGACACGGTAACACACGTTTGTTCTTTCACTTACAAGTGAAAGAACGTTATCTATGACATTGCTCTTTTTTCTTCTGCATAACATATCAACACACTCTCTTAAGAATGAGTAATAAGCCATTATTTAAAGGAATGACAGATTTTTCGACTCAAACTTCAAATAGAAACGCAAATCTTATTTGTTCGAAGTCAATTGATGAGAGTTAGTGGGAAAGAGATCCGAAACGTTTTCTTAGTTGACGACAGGTAATGGGAATTCGCACTACACACAACACTTTATTTAAAAAGTATCTTCTCAATTATTGCGCCTGTCAAAAACTTATTTGTTTCATATGTTTAACCTTCAGAGGCAAATTCCAGTTTTGTGTTCTTATCGATTATGATAAAGAACTTCGAGCGTATTATAAAATGCCCATTTATAACATACGTACGTAAGCATTATTCTACAGTCAACCAAATAAATATTCTGTCTTTTCTCCACATTACGACGATAAAAAAGGTAGGATGACATGAAACTCAAACTGCGTCAGTATCGATGAAACTGATATTTTCTAACATTGTAGCTAAAGACAACGCGTGTCTAAGAAGCAGAATATAGAAAAAAATACCTATAGTTTTTTGCGTGTTTCTGGAAACGATAGGTTTAAATTAAACTCAATGATTTATTCGGTCAAATGAGTAAGACCTGTAGCGACTTCGGTCGAGGTTTTAATCAACATGCTTCGGTTTTCTGTCTGAAATAGTTTCACATGCTGAATTCGAATTTGGTATTTACGAAGCTCCGAACAGATGCTATGTAAATTCAGCATTAAAAGGTTTAGTCAAAACCGGCTAGTCATCCATTTTTTCAGTCTCACTCATTCCATATGTGGAACAAGGTTTGAGCATAGTTCCTGAAAAACATACTAAGGTGGACACATTCTGTACAAATCAACTTTTACAAATTTGAACTACACTAAATAAAAGTAAAAACTTTTTCTTTCAATGAAAGAGTGGAAGGAAACTGTGTTTTCTCTTATCTAAGGCTTCGAAAGATTTTCTTGTTTACGAAACCCAAGTCTACGTGACTGAAACAAAAAATAATCTCACTTTGTGCAGCCTGAAAAGAAAGAATGAATGAAAGAAAGAAAAACGCGGTCAAAGGTCTATCGTTTGTCTGATGAACTACCACAAGGGTTTATCACTGACAGGGAACGTCGTGAAGTGTCCAATCGCTTTTCGATTGAGACCATATTCATGGTATAGCCCTTCAAAAGTTAGGCGTAGTAAATACCATACCCGGCGATTGACTGGGCCCTTCAATGTCGAGAAACCGGCGAAACTTTAAGAATTTTCTGCTGGGAATCGGTTTAGCCTTGAAAACTGGCTTTCGAATTTCGAGCTAAAATTTCCCACACATATAGCCTAGGTGTCCAATAGACATTTACCAGAGTTTCGGCTCAATCAAAAATTCTTCTGAGGAGTTAGGAGATTTTTTCTGAAACACGTATTTTACGTTTTTTGGGTCTCCGATGAAAAATTCGTAAGTTCTCACAGGAATTTTTGTTTGAGCTGAAACTTTGGCAAACGTCTATTGGACACTTGAGATATCTACGTGCACAATTTCAGCTCATAATTCGAAAGTCGATTGTCAAACCAAAACCGATTCCCAGCAGAAAATTCATAAAGTTTTCTCGATTTCTCGGCCGAAGAAGGCTCCTTCAATTGCCGGATATAGTGTACTATGCCTGACTTTTGATGCTGTATCATATGAATATGGTTCCGATCGAAAAGCGATCGGACACCTCGAGAAGTTCCCTTGTGAGCCACTACATGCCTGAAAAGTAATTAATGTTTTCGGCTTTTCTGCTCATACCTTTCCTACTTCAACGACAGGGAAGGGGTCATTTTATCCAGTAGGACAGTTGTTCTATGATATTTACGATATATAGATCAAATGGCTATGACAACATCGAACACGAGCACTGTCCGAATCGGTGCTGAACTTGTTCGTCGAGCAAAAGAACTAAAAATCGATCCGAATTCTTTCGTAAATATCGATACGACTCAATCGGTCGTTCGATTCAGACGAATGGCACCGATTGTCATTGCAGAGCAACTGAAAGCAACATTCACTGACGCAGACAAACGAAGCAACAAGCTGCCTGCTTTCATTGCTGCTTTCGAAACAGCACAACAATATGGTATTACGGAAGGGTCACAAGAGCTAGTGGAATGGTCTTCATTACAATCGAATGGAGAAGTAAGTTAGAACAGATTCTGTATCAATCAATAGTATGAAGGTAAGGCGACCGTGTCATCCTCCCATAATAGAATACCCGCTTGAGACTTTGATCCACGGTCGTAATAGAAGATCCAGATTTTGTATTTCGTCCCAAAGCTTTAATCTTCCTTTTTTCAATCTCTCGATGCTAAAACACAAAATTTTTATTTAAAAAAACGAAGTTTTTTTCATGTTTTCCCTTTTGAAACTTTTTTGAATTATCATCTAACAGGGTATCAAAATGAGAAAAGTTTTGATAGTAACGAATAAATATCGTTTTTTTTTGTCTCGTTCAAATCTTTTTGACGAGGACAAAATAGAACCTTTCCTCCTCGAAAACTAATACAAGACCTCCTCTAAGACTTTGCATTCACATGGGCAAAGTGCTGAGTAAGCTGAGAGTTTACGAGAGTCCATGCACATTCTTGGATGGGTGTCTGAAGAATGACGAGAGCGTTTTGTCTTTCTTGCAGATTCGAGCTCTCTTGGGTGTCTACAATTTGTACGAATCAAATGGCAAACCGGTGTGTGATTTTATCATGATTGATATCACTCAAAAACACACAGTAGCCTATCAGAAAGCATTTGCAAGCTTTGGAATCGGTACAGCAATTGCTTGTTTGTTCGTGCCCGTCATTGGACCAGCTTTGGCTGTAGGTGGAGTATTGCTCGCACTAAATGATGCGATGAGTGTAGCAAACAAAAAGACGAGCAAAGAAGAGGCCGAAGCATTACTTCTCAGGACTCTCGAGCATTATGGTCTCGTTCGTTTTCATGGACAAGATCAAATTGAACTGGTTAATTGAAAAGATATGTGTGTGTTCTATTTTCCCTTCTGTTTATCTCCAATAAACATCTCGAAGTGTTCAAAAGAGAGAACACGCTTTGGAAATGTATCTGTACACTTATATTTTTTATTCGACTTGAGAAAATTAAATTCTTTCAGGTCTGTCATTTTTGTTATTACACATAAAATCTACTGTATGTAAACAAGATGTACTCTCTTTTCAAGAATCTTTCTTAACATAAAATGGTGTTTACAAAAGTCGAGGAGTTAGTTTTTCCCTTGAAGGTACGAGTCGGAAGAGAAACAGAAGCTATTTTTCCTTCTGATTCTTTTTGTTCAAAAAATTCCAACACAAGTAGCAAGGGGGAAAAATCATATTTTTTTACTTTTTACTTAAAAAAAGGTAAGTGTTTTTTTTCTGCAGTGTTTGCCTCTTTGGAGCCAATTTGAGTCCCGAAAGCATCATTAAGACAGTTTTCAAAAATGAAAGTGTTTTTGGATCGTATGATTTTAATCGACTTTAATCTGGCTTTTTCCGAAATTTTTTTACATGGGCTGCAGACACAATGTGTCGACCTTGAAATTTTACTGTGCCTGAACCGGTATATGTCTTCCCACAAATTTTTATCAAGAATGGATAGTTGAAAACGAAAATACATTTTTGAGGACGGTTTCTCCTTAAACAATTTCGTTTTTCAACATTTTCTCTTCTTCTATCTACAGTTTTTAAAACTTTCTTTCTCCTTGTTTTTCTTTTTTTCTACTTTCTTTTACCTTCTTTACACTTTCTTTTACTTTCTTTTTACTTTTTCTCGACTTCCTTTCATATTCTTTTGGATTTTCTTATCAGCTCTTTTTTGTGGACTGGGTCTTCAAGTCCAATCGTTTATAGGTACACTTGGATCCTGAAGGGCTGTCATAAAGTAGTATTCATAGATCCTCGAGAGCTATTATATAGGAATACAGAACTGAAACCTCTAGAAAATAGCCGTTGAGAATCTATGGGTAATACTATATGGTACTCCTAGAGGACCTGAAGGTTTCCCCATTATATAGAATTTGAGAACCTAAGGGTATCCCTAGAATATAGGACTTCAGGACTTGAGAGTACCCTCATTATACAGAACTTGAAGATCTAAAAGTTTCACTTTCTTTTCTTTTAGGAAAAGAAAATTAGCTTTCTTTCAACTTTCCCTTTTTTTAAGGAAAGGAAAAGAACGTGCCACCCCTACTTAGTATTTTAAAAAACTTACTTTTATCGATACTTATTGGTGAAAAACCAGTTTCCTAGAAACTATACTTCCAAACGTCTTGAAGAAAACTCACTAGAGGCAAATAGAATGAGCATGCCAAGAAATTCCCCAAAACTGGAAGACAATCTAATATGTTCAGCCATTTTCAGGAAAGTCTACATCGACTCTCTCATGAAACACACCAATTAGGATCGAAAACCAGGTAGCGGTAGTTTTATTCTAATAAAAGTCCCATCTATCCCACTAGCTCTCACCCTCTAATAATCATCAGCTTCTACTTGACAGTTCTTTTTCTCCAAATAATACAACGTCATTCCTTCACTGTCACGAAAGAAATTTCTTATTGAATTACAGTTATTTTCACTGATTTATTTCTCTTTCTGTCAAGGTGAGTGAATCAACAACAAAAAGCAACATACTCCAGCAGTACAACGTTTTGTAATATTTTTTCAAAGTCATTGGCCATTCGAAAAGCTGACTAGAATGTAAAAAGAACTGCTTTCGTAAACTTATAAGTGATCATAACGGAAAGCAATTATTCTGTTATATTTCACACTAAACTAGGCCAAATGTTATTTGCATCAGGTAATTGAAAATAAAAACTTTCAGTTACGTAAACAGTCAATCCGGAAATTGATCAGGTTACTATGTGTGTTGCTTGTAAGCAGTTTGACATAGTCTTGCTAGAATGTGTTCTTGTACTGTAGCGCAAGTTGGTTTTGTACATAAACAATTGGAAATATCTAATTTCCATAAATAATACTAACACACAGTTATACATATGTTGCAAGACTAACTTAGATTTCTCTGATTCTAACTCATTGTTTATATCATTTTAGGTCTTCAAACAGATGAGCGTGTTGAGAAACGAATGCTTGACTTGTCCTTTCATCACTTTCAAGACGTAATAAATACTGTACTGCATTAAATTTTCATCTTCTTCCTCAGTTACGTTCGGCGAATGCACAGCTTATATATCCTTGAAACTCTTGAGAGGTGCATTTTTTGCATCTTTCGTATAGGAAAATAGTAACGAGCTCAGTTTTTCTTTTTTGTCCTTTGTTATCGATAGCAAATTATTGGGAGGGAACGCTTTCTTTTGCTAAAGATTTATTTTAGATAATCGATTCACATTTGATATAGCTGCCGTACAAAGCAGAATAAGATAAATTGTGTAAGCTCTTTTATTTTAGATATGACTTCAGCAAATACCCGCGTAAGTGATTTGTATGTGGCTTGCCGAAATGGTGACGCTGATTCGGTGAAAGAAATGATAAAGACCATGACTGTTGAGCAATTAGATGAATTACAGCCCAATGGCTCCACCGCGCTACACGCTGCTACTTATCGCGGAAAAACACAGGTGGTGAAACTTTTACTTGATGCTGGTGCATCTACTTCAATCAGAAACAAGTATGGATGTTTAGCGCGTGACGAAGCATGTTCCGAAGAGATCAGACAGTTATTTCGGCTATATGGAAGATCGAAACGTTTTGTTGGTGAATTAAATGGAACTCAAGAACCGCCAGTCGAATGGACAACAGCCAATGAATCAGCTCCAGAGGTAGCAGCTGCGACACGAAAGCAGCTCGGCTCTGAATGGACAGACGAGAGTGTCCGTGAAGATGCTCACGAACTTCGTTATGGTTACATAGAGGGTGAGGCGATGTCCTACAGGCAGGGAATCGAACAGATCCGGCAATACTTTGAGCAAATGGAAAAGGAAGCAAATCCAGAATATTTGATCAAGGCGTATTCAAGTGAAACAGACTTTTACAAACGGCTGAACCAACAATTGGCTCTTGAACCGATTGATAACACACTCAGGAAAGATCGGAACTGGCACAACCGACGGAAGATTTTCAGTATGATTCTATCGCATCCGAGGTTAAGTATTTATCGTTTCACTGGTCTCTCTTACCGAGGTATGTATGTAGGCGAACAGGACCTGGAACAATATAAGGTTGGGTTTAAAATAATGAATAAAGCATTTTTATCAACATCCAAGGATAGGAGAGTTGCTGAGTCATTTATTGCAGTACGCAAAACAACAACAAAATTAGCCGCGTTGTGTATATACGAAATTCGAAGTATACAACGTATCGCATTGAGCATCGAAACACTTTCTGAATATCCTCACGAAAAAGAAGTTTTAATTTTGCCTTATTCAATATTTGAAGTGAAATCGATCAAATCGAATCAACCGGAGCAAAATCATACAATTGGAACCGAATTAATTGAAATTGAATTAAGTGACTGCGAATCGTATTAATTAAGGACGGAGCACTTCAAGAGCAATGTATATCAACTGTTCTTTTCGGAACGTAGTATCATGAGGGTTTCAAAAGTTTCTTTCAAAATGTTGTTCAGACATGTTTCTGTTAACGTCAACAGTTGTTACATTGTTGCCGCTAACGTTTTTCTTTCTTTCATTTCCTTTGAATACCCTATATGAGGTTCGATGTGTCCTCATATATACATATATGTCCTTTGCTTGTTTTCTCTCTCTATCTTTTCCTAGTTCAGCTATATAAACAAGCGTTTTCCCCAGTTTTTTCCCAGTTGCTCGTTTTTGTTGTTGGAATTACCCGTTTATCATCAATAAAGTTAAAGTCATCATTTTCGAAGTGATATTATCATTTTCTTTATATCTCTTTACAAGTTAAGGTAGGATTACTAACATCACTAGCAGAGCCAATACAGATCTTAGTTTTCTATTGATTTCTTCCAGAGCTGGGCAGCTCCGGCCTTTTCCGGCTCCGGCTCCGCTCCAGCTCCACCTTCAAGTTTGCCCGTCCGGCTCCGACTCCTCCTTAAAGTTTTAAAATACAGCTCCGGCTCCACAGCCAAATTTTTTTATTCCGCTCCTACTCCGACTCCGGCTCCGACGTCAGAAAATGTTCATTTTTTTTCTTCTTCTTTTAATGAATTTTTATAGGTCTTCAAGTAACGACAAATATAAAAAAAACTGATATAGTTGAGAACAGCTGAATAACAAATAAAAAATATCTAGTGCATAAGGTCAGAATTGCACTTGAGAAATGTTAATTTCGCTAACATTTCTTTCGTGAGACTTCCTCTGTGTGGTCGAATCACAAAACCACTTGTAGAAAACACGCGCTCAACAGGCGCTGACGTTGCAGGTACACACAAAAGCCGAAGAGCAAGCAGATTGAGATATGGATAGATTTTTCCTTTCTCTTTTTTCATCTTGTTATTTTCCACACGATCTCTTTTGATAGTATTTAAGTGTTTTCCCTTTTCATCTATATTTCGTTGGTTCTTCCATGACCCCTCACTATATATGTTTCGATCGTTTTGGAAAATAATCGGACATTTTTAGTTTCGATCTATTGGATCGATTCACTCGTTAACAACCTATAATACAAATGTTACTCTCTTTCTTGGTGTAAACAGAACGAAGAAAATTCGGAGCCGTCAAGTAGCTATCGGCACTGGCTCCGCTCCGGCTCCGACTACGATATTTCATGAGCAGCTCCGGCTCCGCTCCAGCTCCGTGCTCCACGTTTCCAGTCCGGCTCCGGCTCCATCAAAAAGTAGAGCCGGCTCCGGAGTCGGAGCTGCCCAGCTCTGATTTCTTCCTGCCTGTAAACACTTAGTGGGTAGGAGATTTGGACGAAAGAGAAAGCTAACAGTAAGTCTATCGGCTTATTCAACCATTATCGATTAATGTCATTCTTTTACTTTACTTCATTCTCATATTATATATGAAATGAAATAAATATATCGGCTTATCCAATAACTATCGGATAATGTCATTCATTTGCTTTGCTCCACTACCATATTATATATGAAGTTTTTTTTCCTTTTTTGGAATCAAAGCCTTTTATTTAGAATAGAGAGACCACAACCGTTACATGTCCGCAACCGATGTTACGCCAAGGCTGGTGTAAGAATGCAACGACGAGACTCTTGACAAATATTTTTTGTCTCGAGAGAAGCAAGAAATGTACAATATATGTAAGAAAGCTGTTAGCACAATCCCTACGGGATTAAAAATGTGAAACACGATGAAGCTGCGTACACTGTATACTAGATATCCAGAGTTTGTCCTAATAAGTGTCTATGATGGTCTTTGGTACTTTATAGATCACAGCCTATGCTAGAATAGCAAGAGGTACTAAGTGTCGGTCTCTCACTGCGATGGTGTCGCTTACGATATGTGACACTGATCTTCTCCGTTGGTCACGGTCTGTGATGCTAATCTTATCTGTTGATCACGATCTGTGACGCTAATCTTACCTGTTGGTCACGATCTGTGACGCTAATCTTGCCTATTGGTCACGGTCTATGACGCTAATCTTGCCTATTGGTCACGGTCTGTGACGCTAATCTTGCCTATTGGTCACGGTCTGTGACGTTAATCTTGCCTGTTAGTCACGATCTGTGACGCTAATCTTGCCTGTTGGCCACGGTCTGTGACAAAGGTCACCGAGTCTGTCGGTCACAGTCTGTGGGAGGAGGGAGAGGGGGTCCAGATTTCTACCCTTAAACACTTCAACACTCTCTCAGATCGTCTTTCACAAAAAGAATGTGTACATTAGTGTTTATAAGAAAACAAGAAATAGAAGCAATTAAAATTGTGTCATGATAAAGAAGAAAAAGAGGAAAGACAGAATAAGTACCCCCCCTCGTATTAATAGATCCCGGGTCTTCTAAAATGTCCCAGCGAAAAAATGTTTAGGGGGGTCTTCTATTTCGGGATGGTCTTTTAATGAAACTTTCCCGTAAAATTTACAAAAATTTTCGAAATATAATTTTACCTGTCACATTACTGTTTTTTTCAGAACCTATCCTAGCAAATGCATACTTATGAGGCTATATAGTCATGAATAATGATGCATCTATGTGAAACTTCTCATATTCATCATCTGCTTTTATACCCAATAAAAATTTTCCGATTAAGAACCAGATTATATTGCAACAAAATCCAGATTTTTGTCGATTTAGTGGCTTTTTTATGAGCAAACAAAGGAAATCTGTTAAATCTAGATTTTGTTACGCAATAAGCCAAATGTTAATAGGAAATTTTCCACTGGAAAATGCCACTAAAACAGCGCTTACCCCATTAGATCTCTGCAACCGCCTGGAGTTTCATCTTCCGATAATACGCTATTGTCTACAAAAGCATTCCAAACTTCGTGGAAACATGAAACTCGGCATAGAAGAGTCCTTCACGGAAAGAGAAAAGGTTTCTGTTTCTGATGACGGAGCTTCGCATCCTTACATCAGTTTCAATGCTAAGACTTTGTTTAATAGTACATTTTGCACAGACCGAAACGTACTACCAAATCAACTTTTTGCGTTGAAATTGATTAAAGGATATAGAACTCTTTTACCAAGAAAAGAAACTTTTTTCTCACCCTATGTAGGACTCTACTGTGCAGTCTTACCAAAAACATTACAAAGATGCTTTAAGTGTGCGAGAAGATCGGCAGCGATTTCTGTAAAAAGTAGATTGTTTGACTATCATATCTGTACTTCTCTGCAAATTAAATTCTTATTTATACTAAACAGAACCATGCACACAAGAAGGTTCTACATAAAACTAAAGCGATATATTATACGCAATTGTGTCGAATTTTGATAGTCTTTCTGACTAGAATCTTATTTGTAAAGTTTTATCAATATCGTGAATCATTTTAATGTTGTTATTCCAACATTCACTGGTGCAAAATTTCAGTCTAGGACTGTAACACTTTGCATGCAAGGAAATAAGTGATAGAGTTCAAAAGACTTCGTTAAACACCTAGAGTTTAGAACTTGAATTCATCTTTCAACTCTTCTCTACTGAAACTTAGCATCTCTTTTGAAGATCATACAAAATTCAATGACATGTCGAGAAAAAACAATGTTTTGAAAATAGCATACTGATTGATACTCCTGATTTCCTTCCACTGAATATGGAATATCTCTCGATCATCGAACAAGAATGGTAATCCTTTGACGGTATACGTGCATATAAAAATAGAAAACATCTAACGGTGAAGTTAAAAAATTTTTTTTTGACCGAATTAAAAGACCCGGGTCTTCTAATACACCTTTCAAACTTTTTGCTAAAGGAGATCTTCTAATGTGGGGGGGGGGGGGTCTTCTATTACGGGGAAGGATTTAGTAAAATTGACTCCATTTCGTATCAAATATGAGAATGAAGCAATGAGAAAATGAGTTCATGATTGATTTGGTACGAATAAGCCAGTAGATTTACTTCACTTCATACATAATATGAGAATGAAGTAAAGTAAATGAATGACATCAAACGATAGTGACTGAATAAGCCGATAGATCTACTTCACCTCATATTAAATGTGAAGATGAAGCAAGGTAAATGAATATTCCCTCGACTGAGGGGAGGGTAATACGAAAAAAATGAAAATGCGTTTGTGGGTCTGTCGCAGGTCAAAAAAACATTCTTTTACCGGATGACTCATAGGGGTAAAAAAAACATCTTAACCCTGGCTCTCACAATAGGAGTCAAAAACATCTTAATCCTGGCTCTCATATAAGGGTTAAAGGAACACCACTTCTTTGGATCGTATGTAGGGGACAAAGGAATTGATGGTAGTTGTTGATATGGTCTAGTGGTGAAGAACATGATCGCTCTTTTACCTTTAGTTCATTTGAGCAGTGTAGGGAAAACTGTACTAGTCTATTCCAAAAGATTGTTGGGGCTGTCGCGAGTGACTTTTAACAAATAAAAAGAAGCTCTAGCTTCGTTCATTCTTCACCACATTCGATGTGGTCGGTTATTTTTCTCTCGGCACTCGGAGAAATATTTTTACAATGAGAATGATCGCCGTACAGTATACACGGTGCTTTTGTAATTCGAAAACATTTCCTGTACGTGGGTAGAGGAGCTGTTTATCAGATGGAAAGGGTAAGGTTAACAGTCTAGAAGAAAGTTTACATGATCAAGAGCTGCAGTGGCATCAATTGTTCCCTCGACTGAAAGGAGGGTCATATGAAAAAAAAATTTTTATGTGTGTATGTATGTTTGTGTCAGGGTCAGAAAAACATAGGCTTAGCTTAGTCTCAGCAATCAAAAAAGGATTGCCCTATTCTAACTCAAGGGTAAAAAAGATGTATTTTAAATAAAAACTTAAGGTTTGCAAGAAGAGATGTTATTGAACCCGTCATCACCCTCTTGTTAGTAGTTTATGCAGTCCATGTAATTGACGTGTGTTTCGTTTATAAACCTGACATCGCCAGAAATTATTTGCAGCAAGAACATGGCATAGTGAATGAGTTAGATCTACACAGTTGATGTAGACGAGCAGTCAGGAGTGGCGGACCGAAGGGACGCCGACGACTGACTGCGAGCTATTTTTAATGGAAGATATCAAAAAGCTTATCCAGAGAACTGTTGAGTTCAGCTATTATCAAAAATATTTGTGAATGAAACGATTGTACAATTCTTTGGAAGATCTCTTTCAATGAGAAACGTTTTCAAACCTGAAGCTTTGGAGGAAATAGTCGAAAACATAATGTATGTGACTGATACTAATCCCTAATCAATCCTTCTTAAAGATTTTATAAATGTCCTCTGTGATGTGAAGATTAAAAGCACTGGCTAATTATCAAAGGCGAGATTAACAGCCTCGCTTTTGAAAATCAAAAAACATGGTAGGTTTGAGTGAACTAACTGAACCATCAGTGTAAATATCAACAATATATCTAACGAAGATATAAAACATGAAAAAAGATTCAGTCGAGGGTCAAGCGAGTTGTCCGCGACGAGCGTTACTTGTTCATTTAATGCATCTGTAAATAAAAATAAAAGTTTTTAGATGTGATTTTATTAATAAATACCGGGTGAGTCAAAATGATTGCAATATTCAGTATTTTTAAAATATTTCGGCACAGATACATCCTATAATCTTGAATTATTTTAAAAAAGATGCGCCGTGATATTCTCTACAAAACTGGTTAAAAGAAATCCCTTTAACTTATTTCGATGATTACTTTATAAGGCTAATAATGAAGCACTGTCTGATGATGAAATGTCTCATTATCGTGAAAGACAGACAAATTAAAATACTTAGGGTTATCCAAAAGCAGTGGTGGAGATCTTTTTTTTATGAACAGATAGAGCGTCTTTCACTCTATCGTTTCTATACTATTTCATAACTATTAAATTTAATATCATAATAATAAAATTTCGATAAGAACTATTTTTGTTGAAAACCAGTAGATAGCATCTAGATCATAATGGATGTCGCATTTTGGGATTCCACTTCATTATCATATAATATATTGTATTGAAAAACCAAAATATACCAGAAGATGCAGTGTGAAAAGCTCCACAATTTGTAACGTATCGCTTATTTTATCGTTATACTTTTTATTTTCAAAATGGACAAAACTCTGAATTACCAAATTTCGACGTAATGAAAGAGTGCAAGACACTATCTATTCATAAAAAAAAAGAGTCTTCGGAGCTGCTTTTGGATAACCCTAAGTATTTTAATTTTTGTATTTTTCGCGATAATGGGATAGTTTACCATCACCTTACGTCGTTAAGTCCTATAATAGGAGGGTACCCTATTATAGCACTTGAGGGCCTAAGTAGAGGAACTATTTTGGAAAGATGTAGGAAAATTTAATTTAATTTATAATTTATTAAATGGTAATTTGGAAGAATTTATATTTAAAATAAATATAAATTGACACTCCTAACGATCCTTTTACTGCGGTGCCATATTTCGAGAAAGCACTTGATATTCTATTGAAATCTACTTCTGTCCCTAATATCGATAAAGGAATCTTCTGAGACACTAGGATTGAAAAAAAAAGTAAAAGAAGTTTTAGAAAGATTTCATTCACTTCGCGATCCGGACTCCGATTCAGATGAAAGCGAAAATGATATTGATATAGAAAATGATTTACAGAAGACGATTCGAGCGACCTATAATATCATGATAAATTACTTAAAATGCAACAAGACTCTCTTTCAACCAATCATATCGAACTGGCCATTACCTATACTACTCATCATAATATTAGTAACGTACATCAAACAGTGGGAAATTACGGAAGAGAAATCTTCACCAATCGATTATTCAAACCTGACTGATACTTACAGCAATATTAGTCTTATGTGTCAATCTTGAGGGTGATTATCTGACTGCATTATCATATTTTAAAAAGGTACTTAGATTTGAGCAGAAATTTCTTCCATCTAATCATTGAGATTTTGTTGCTACTTACAACTATATTCGTGTCATGTATCAACTGATGGATGATTATCCGAATGCCCTTTCATATTTTGAGAAAATATCGAAAATCGATGAAATATCTGTACTACTAAATGATGAAGATCTCGCTCCAATCTATACGAA
Source organism: Macrotrachela quadricornifera (assembly GCA_022393335.1). Classification (NCBI taxonomy): domain Eukaryota; kingdom Metazoa; phylum Rotifera; class Eurotatoria; order Philodinida; family Philodinidae; genus Macrotrachela; species Macrotrachela quadricornifera. The sequence goes on along the minus strand of JAJEKB010021442.1, from coordinate 2,142,910 downwards.
TGTTGGTTCAGTGTATCTATCATTGGGAGAATACACACGTGTACCATCATATTACGAAAAAGCACTTCGAATCTAGGAAAATATTTCTTCATCTGATTACCGAAGTATGGCTAATACAAATAATAACATCGGTTTAGTGTATCGACCTATGCGCAATTATCAGAAGTTTCTTTCATGTTATGAGAAGACATTTGATATTCAACAAAAACTTGTCTCATCCGATTGTTCAGAGCTGGCTACAACCCACAATCATATTGGTGTCGCACATCAGTCGATGGGAAGTTTCTCAGCTTCTTTCTTAAGAGACACTCCATGAAAAAATCAAAGATTGCCAAAACATGGAGGTCAACGGATTTTGGATCTGACCCCCTAGGAACTTAGACATTATTGATCCATATATGAATCTAAAATATTACGGTCTGAAGATTCACTTTAAGAGAGTTAAAGTATGTGGAACTATATCACTCCAAAAATGACCCTGAAAAATAGGCAAAATTGAACTTTTCTGTTTTCTAAATCTTTTTTCATATAAATTTTCCTCTAATCAAATTGAGTCATATACCAATCGACAGAGCCTGAGTTGCTCTACAAAACTGCCTATATGGCATTTTCTAATTATCACAAAATATAGGGAGAATACTCAAAAATCCATTAGTTCTCAGTAATTTGCCCAAACGACTTAGTGAGAAATCGATTGCCGAAAGTATCGACACATGCTCTTGTGGCCCATTCGATTCTGCATCGAATCGTATATTAAGCTTTTCTCCAAAACATTCTAGCGGTGCAAAAGATAAACTCGAAGATTGACGACTAACACCGTTTTTTATCTATTTTCTATACAATTAAAGGAGTGACCATGTTCATGTTTGCGACTTTTTTCTTTATAATTTTTTATTTTTCGAAATAAATCATGTACCAATCGATAGACCTGAACTTGCTCTACAAAACTGCCTACATAGCACTTTTCGTTTATCTCAATATAGAAGAGAAAATAGCTACATACTGTAGATTTGGACATAAAATGAGCACTTATCTATCACGTGGAGAAATGACAGTAAGCGTTGGAGAGATAAATTTTTCTATGTGGCAGCAAAAGTGCTGAGTTGATGTTGATTATCAAGCGTTCCATCATAATCTTTATTACTTGCCACTCATTAGTAGGTGGTAAGCAGGGGAGGCCCAATATTTGAAAAAATTTTAGGATCCTATTCTAAATTAAATTGAATGTTCTAAATATTATCAACAAAGTTTAGTTTGTATATATCTTTGATTGCACAAATGCTAAAACCATGAATTTTTTTTTAAATACGTTGTCGGCGTTCTCGACAACAACTGTATCAAAAAATTCTATTGATTTCCACTGATGCATTTTTAGAAAATTGAAAAAAGATATATAAAAGGTTTCTATTTTTCATTGTATTAAAAATAAGAAACATCTTAGAAATAAAATCTATTTCTCATTTACTTTCGCACTGAAAAATGATAAAAATTAGATTGCTTTAAAAGATGTACCGTTAAATTTTTTATAATATTCAAAAAAAAGGTGTCCTTGGACTATTGTAAGCGATTTTGAAAGAGCAAAATGCGAAGATATCACAGATACTGTTATTTATCACTATAACAGTTGACTAACAGCGTCACAAATGGCAGGCTGATTATCAAAAGCAAGTCTTTTTGTACAGCGAATTCAACTCAAAACAGTAAAAAATTATAGTCTCATATATCTTGTAGTCCTCATAAAAATCAATTAGAACAAGTCAGGAGAACACTTTCTTTTTTTAAAAACTTGAAGTTTTATGATTTGTTTGAGCGAAAATAAATGAGAAATATATATATTAAAAATCTTTTTGTTCTTTTCAATCCAGCGTAAAGTAGCAACATTTTATACATATTTTCTTTCAGTTTTGTTAAAGCTCATCAGAACAGGTCAACAGGATTTTGTGATGCAATTGTTCTTTGAATCTCGGTCTTCATTTTATCATCAACTGAAAACAAGTAACACAGAGATGACTGTCTGACTGAGAGTGACGGCAGACAAAGTTTCGGACGAGCACTAACTGAAGATCAAGTCTTACTCTTCCAAATCATGAATTTTTTGGTATAGTTAAATTTTGTCGTATTCTATCGTATAGATAAATTCTATGGTTTAAAAAAATTCAGTAAATCCAAAAAAATGAATTCCATGACAGTCTCAAATTCAGGATTGCATCACTTGAAAAATATTTCGAAATTATATGATCTGTCTGTGCAGAGATATATACAAAATCGACTATATTCAAAATACTTTGAAGCACTCGGTATCTCTTTAATAAAAGTTAGAGTTAGAAAATTAGAAACTTCTTCTCTTCCCCCCTTCGTTATGGTCTGTGAAGTTTTGAGCCTTCCCTAGAGTAGAATCGTTCAGCTGCCCCTGCGTGTCACATATACAGAGAATCAAAGACGCTAAATATTAAAGCACAAATGAGATTAGTGTGAGCATCCCGCTTCTTTTGTTAGAATCTCTAATTTTCTGGATATATGACTGTGCTATCAAAAATAATGTTTATATTAATTTTAATTTATTAAACCTTTGGGGACGAGAAGCATATATATAGGCAACAGTCCTGAACCCACTTGTAAATCACTTTTGTGTGTCCCTTATAGCACTATTATCATTGGCCTGCTACCACAGATCATAAATCGAATGATTTTATTGGCACGACACTATTCTCTATTATGTCTTCATTCATCTTTTTTACAATGCATAGAATACTTTTTTTTTGTTCTCTTTCCTCATGTTATGCATTCTGACACGTTTAATCTATATTTTGTGTATATTCACAGACATTCTTTGTCTCTAGTAGATTCTCGTTTGTTCATCCTACGATACATATAATCATTCTTCCTCCCGCTGTATTTGTTTGATTATTATTTCTCTATTGCTCACTCGTAGTGCGCTTGAATATCAAAATAAAAACCGTGATATATTGATTACAAATACTTCGTGTTATTTATTTCTACTTTTTCATTGAAATGGCAACAGCTAGAACAACTACTTTTGAAACTAACGAAATTTACAATGATTCTGAGTCTGACAGTGAGTTAGACTCAGAAGTTGAAAACGAATCCAAAAGTTCTGAAGTTAGTGATCCTGATGCGGAGAGCGAAATGGAAATATCAGATGGCGAAAATACTTTTTCAACTACTAATCGGAATCGTATTTCAAGATCATGGAAGAAAGCAATTTTTAGATCAAAATTATTTAATTTTCAAAGTGACTGCTGTGGAACAACTATCAGCTTGAACGAGGACTCGCTGTTGAATCTATTCAAATTATTGTTGATGAAACGAAAAAGTTTCAAGCAAACTTAGCGAATAAATGTTTATCAGCATCATCACGCCAAGCAAAGTGGTCTCCAACTTAGCCAGAAGAAATATACCTTTTTTTGGCAACATTCATGTTGATGTCTCACGTGGAAAAACACTGAATCAAAGACTACTGGTCAACTGATCATTTGATTTGAACACCAATTTTCGGTGATATCATGTCACGAGATAGATTTTTGCGCCTGCTGAAATTTCTGCATTCAATGATAATGAGAATCAGTCCGAAGAAGATAAATTGTTCAAACTTACACTTGTCGTGCAACATTTGAAAGAACATTTTGGACGCTTTATGATTTCGTACAGAAATCTCTGTATCGATGAAACTTTAAAACTTTGAAAAGGACGCCTAAATTTTAAACAATATATTCCCTCGAAACGGCACATATATGGAATGAAAATCTTTATTCTGTGCGATTGTCATACTGGATTTGTATTAGATTTTTTAGTTCACACTGGATCTCAAATAGATTTTCAAAATCCTTGGAATCGCAAGATCAATTGTAATGACACTAATGAAACCATATATTCAAAAAGGCCACAATCTGTTTCTGGATAATTGGTATACGAGTCCAGCTCTGCTCGAACTGTTGCATGAAAATTTAACCGAAGCCTGTGGTATGGTACGACCAAATCGGATCGGAATGCCGAACTTTACCAGTGAATTGAAAAGAAGCGAGATCGACTATCAACATGCTGATATTCTACTTGCGTTAAAATGGTTTGACAAAAAGAGAAGTTACTATGCTTTCCACCATACATGGGCTACAAATGGTAAATACTGGAAAAACTCATTACGAAACTAATGAACTAATTCGAAAGCCAGCCCCTGTCAAGGACTATAATGAAAACAGGGGTGTTGTTGATAGCTCAGACATGCAAATCAGTTCAATCAAATGTGCTTGGAAAACAGTAAAATGGTATAAAAAGATTTTCTTCCGTCTTTTGGATATAATTGTGTTTAACTAGTATATCTTACACAAGCAAAAGTCACGTCAAAATATTCACCTAAGTGTCTTTAGAGTGCAACTAATTCGTCAAGTTATTGAAACATACGGATATCTGAAAGCGTCAAGAGGACGACCTAGTGCTGGAGACAATCCTATTCGACTCATCGATCGCCACTTCCCATCATTGATACATTCATCACTGACAAGTCAAAGTCCTCAAAAACAGTGTGTAGTGTGCGCAAATACAACAAACAGGGCCACAAAAAGTACTAAAACTAAATATGAATGCACTGAATGTAATGTTGGACTTAGCATTACAGGTTGTTTTCGAGATTATCATATGTTGAAATACTTCTAGACATTTGTTTTTGACTTGTTTGAATAAATCTAAATAAATATAGCTACCCATGTAAAAAAAATCAAAAAATCGATTAAACATTATAGTTTTTGATTAAATTTTAAAAATAAATCAATTAAAATCGATTTTGACCGGAGAGAATCGATTAAAATCGTTTTTTTTCGTAGAAATGAGAATAATCGATTAAAAATCAAATTGAATTTAATCGAGTTTCTCTCTATTGTCGACGCCAGAAGTAAATGGAGAAAACTCTGCAAAGAATATCTCCTGAACGGATACAGATTCTGTCCTTTTTTTACAGTGTTGCAGTAAGCTGAGTTATCTTTCTGTGAAACTAGATACTAATTGACTGTAATTTTTAATAATAAGCTTAAAAGAGTTTCACTAATGATAAACCGTCATAAGTGTACTGTCTTTGGCAGCAAAAGTATTTAGAAACATCTCTACATTGAATATGAAAAGACTTTTTCCCAGAAACTGTAAGGGAAAATATAGCTCTTATCAATCTGCGAAACTTATCGCTTCTTGAGATATTGCTATCGATCCTGTACTATAGTTAATGAGATTTACCAAAGTTCGAATTTG